>NBZC01000092.1:0-51825 GCA_002245345.1 Scheffersomyces stambukii
ACATCGACTTGGACTGGAACTGAAGAGTACACTACCACTGAGACTGATACCCAAGGAGGCACCGATACGGTTATTGTTGTTGTTCCAGGTAACCCTACTAGAATAATTGTATCTACTTCTGACGGAGAATCTTTCCGTACTAATTCTCCAAACATAGTTGCACCAACATCTTGGCATTATACAAATTCTACAGTATACACTGGTACAGGAATGGAGACAGCAGATGTGTCAAACAAAGATAGCAGTTCTAGAGGAGCAGTAACTTCATCCGACGATAAAACATCTATAGAGGGCGATATTCTGACAACGCTGGTGACTAATGATTTTGATTCTAAGCTGAATATCAGGACAATTTCAAATGATTTCAGTGAAACGAAGACGACAGACACCTTAGATGAAGGCCATTCTAGAACTGATCCTGTTGTTGTACCCAATTCCAGTGATACAACATATAGATCGAGATCTGGTGATCAGTATTTGAGAACTTCAAACAGTGAAACTACGAGAGTTACTGCTGTTGATGACAATACTGTTACTCTTACTGTACCAGAGGCAGCCACCACCACTACAGTTGGAGATCCGGAAGATAGTACCGCTGAAACCACTATCTTTGACCAGGATCCAAAATTAACTCCTGGACAATCAACAGTACCTACCAATTCTCCTTTGACTACATTGCCTACTGCTTTACCAGATGGTGATGTAGATGATAATGTTTTAGAAAATGGAAACGTAGGGGAAAACACTCATGGACAAGATACGAATAGTGATGGAAATCAACATTCAACTAGTACAGGCGAAGCCTCCGACCCACTTACCGACAATGGAGATCCAAACTACGGAAAACTAAATGGAATATTTACGAGTGCGGACGGAGATGTAATCCATACATTGATGGAACAATACACTTCCAGTGCCATTGCACTGCATGGACCTGTTATTAGTGCATATGAAGGTTCGGCGTCACATCCTTTCATATCCAAATTGTTAGCAGGATGTTTCCTTTTGCTTGCTAGCTTTATTTAACGTTGCGATTGGTGAGAAAATTGCTCCCAGTATTTCGATGGCCAATTAATAAATAATAGGAATGGCCCAATTAATGATTTTAAAAGTGTATTTTATATGTATTTATTAAAAAGTATTTTTATTTATAAATTATTCGGTTTTATATCTTGACTCAGTATTGCTAGTTGATGAATGGTTAGCAGCGATTTCCTACAGGGAGTTCTGGCCTCCTTAGTGAATAGAAATAAAGATAGAAATAAATAGATTTTTTTTGGAAAAGAAGTACAATTAGATAGCCAACTTAAAGGCTAGAATTTTTGAATTGTTATTTTTTTCCTGTCTTCAAAACAAATCAGACAAATTTAAAGGGTTCAGGATTTTGGCATGAGTATTTCTTGTCGGTATGCCATTTCCTAGCGTGCGACGACATTTCCCGTGGACAGCGATCAACTGGCGACATTGGAGCCTCTGAATTTTTGTGGTGTTCGCACTAAGTACAAATGCTACCAGAATGGTGGAAATCGCAGAATCGTTCAAACAAAAAGTCGATATTGGCAAATCTTGTCATCCCGTTTTCATACAATAGTTATTTAAAATGATCAATATACTAACTATGTAGTCGGAAAAGAAATGTAATATTTATGAATATGTATATTTAAAATGGCAGCTTCAAACTCGACAATTGGAAAATTCAACGACAAGAATGTCGGATGCACCTACCAGTTTCAATTCATCCATAACATTGCCAATTTGTTTTCTTTCAACCATTGCAGAAATAGCAACCCAGTCCTCGTCCGTAGGAATGTGCTTATCCAACGTGGAAACTGTCGCGGCTCTTCTGCCAGGAGTTATCTTTAAACACTTAGATATTATACTTTTAGGTGCGTTGTAGTTGCACAAGACAAACTTTTGAGCCGCCAATACTCCCTCAAATCTTTGAAGAATAATCTTTTCCAACTCAGGGAACTTGGGTTGTTTGGAAGAAATCAAATGGGCCGATGTGTCTAACACGGTTTCAATTGGCTTCAAGCCAGCAGCCTTCATGGTTTCTCCACTTTCTACCAAGTCAACAATAGCATCAGCCACCCCTAAGGCACAGGAAGCTTCCACCGATCCTCCAACATATCTGATATTTGTGGACAATTTCTCGCTGCTAGAAACCTTTTCCAACGATTTGAAGTAGTCCGAGGACAATTTCGTGAATGACGATACAATTTTCTTACCCACCAATTGCTCAGGACTACTGATATCACCGTCAGCAGGAACTTGGATTTGTAGTTTACAGGATCCAAATTTCAAATCCAATAAATCCTCAATGCTGTCAAACATGTCAGCCTCTTTGATCTGATCCAAACCAGTAATACCTAAATCACAGTTACCTTCTCCGACGAAAACAGGAATGTCAGCAGCAGGCAAAAAGATGAGCGCCACAGGCAAATTTGTTGAAAGGGCAATGTCCAATCTGTTTGATCTTCTGAATTGAATATCAGCCCCACTGAGCAAGTTGCAGCATTTTTCATACAACCTTCCCTTTTTGGGAACGGCAAAGAGAAGCCTGTCGGGCAAATGGTTGACTAAATCCATGATACAGTTAGGGGAGAAAGCGAATGCAATAATGCTCAAAAGAAGGAATTGTACGGAGGTGTAGGCAAATATTCAATTATTAGACTGTAGACGAAAACGTGATTGCCTGTTTTGGAGGAAATTTTTCAGTCGTGGTACAAAATGAGTTGGTAAAATGAGTCAACAAATGCCACGTGACATACTGATAAGGAAGTATCCTATATGTATATTTGAATAGAATGGGATTATAAGCCAATGGATTTATACATAGACAATGTGAACTGAACTAGATCTGTGATTGTGTAAGCAATGGATTGGTAATGTTTATGTAGAAGAAATGTACACCTATTTCTTGGTAACATCATCTTCTTCTTCTGATGTCACTGTATCTATTTCATCCGCAGCAACAATGACGCTGCTGTCTTCGGAAATTTGTTCTTGATCGTCATAGTCTTCTCTTTCCTCATGTGAAAACCGTTTAAACCCACTGGAACCACAAGAATCTTTCAAAGTTTCTGGCTGGTTTTGTAAATCCCTTTCTCTGTACTTGTTGAGGCTTGCATACCAATACCTGGTGAAGCTCCAGTTGATTAAGATTTTAGCCATATCCCAGGGCTTGAAAGCCGGCCATAGCTTGTCGACAAACACGACAGAACAGTCGGGAGACACACATTGCCATAGAAGAAAATCAGATAGTCTATATGTACCGGAAGTTCGCACAAGTAAATCGAGCGGCGGAGCCTCGTTGGTGTATAAATGGTTGGTTATTGCGTCCTCATTGATGGTGAAGTCCATATTGGTGTTATGCGGCTTTGTAGAGTCGGCCACCACCCCCTTTATTGAGTGGGCCATTTCGTCTCTTGATGTATACGGAAAGCAAACATTGAGGGTGGCTCGGGTGTTCCCACTGGTCATTTGTTCGGTTTCATCAAGTATCTGCAATACGTCTGGGGGCAAAAGCTTCTTGTTGCCCAATATCTTTATCCTGACCCCATATTGCTGGCACAACTCGCCATGCTGATTGATCTGTTTAAACTTTGATTTAGCCAAGTCCATGAGCCACTTGACCTCGTAACTGGAACGCTTGAAATTTTCAATGGAAAATGCATAAACAGTGGCGGTATCGACCCCTGACTCATACAAGAGCTCTAGCACAGAAGCCATGGTCTCAAAACCGAGGCTGTGGCCCTCTTTTATTTCGATCTTGTGGGTTTTTGCATATCGTCTGTTTCCATCCATAATTATTCCCACATGGTTAGGGGTGGATCCAGTCAGTATTATCCTGCCGAATAACTTCTTGGAAACAGTTAGTATTTGATTGTAGCCCGGGAAGGTGGATACCCAATCAAACATATTTGGCGATGGATTTATGATTTATTAGCAATGATATTGGATGATGAATGTCGTCAAAGTCACGGGGACAGCAATGTTATCGATCTATACTCTTGTTTGTAGACACAGGGTGGTAACACAAGTCCTATACCGGTGATCGTATGTATAAACGTAACGTCAATACAAGCTAACTTACCATACGAAAAGAACTTTGCAAGAAATGGCAAAGAGTGCGACAATTTTGTCAAGTAAATACAATAAAAACTAACCACGATATTTGCGGGTGTGGTTTGCGACTGGGTTCTGCACCTGTAAAATCTGCTACCGCTAGCAGAAGCCGAGGATCGAAAGAACAAACAGCGGCGAGTGAGTGACAAGTGGTCGTTAACCACCTTTGAAAGTGCGATACCGTTTTCAGCATGCTCAGAAAAAATCTCATCGCATCGCATTAGTAATGCCCTGCCACTATAAATAACCCAACCTCGCCTGGTCCGTGCTGGTGAAGTTTGCTTGTTTAAGAGAGAAGGATATTTCAGGAATTAATTGTTTATCGACTCCGTTGTGCACCATTAATCTTTCGTAACTGCATTTCTGTTGTAATCTGTTTGTCTCCTTGAGCAATGTCTAACGAAGAAGTAGCTGCTCGTCTTAATGGCCAAAATGACGAGGAGTTTATAGATTTAAACGAGGTCGACGAAGTGTTGCCCGACGACAATGCTGAAGGAATCGTCCCTGACGAAGATGAAGACGATGAGGGTGCCGAAATCGATGACGATTTGCCTGGAGAAGACCAAGACACCATTGAAATTGACATGTCCAACAACTCGTGGACCTATTTTGACAAACATCAGGATAGTATCTTCACCATATTCAAGCACCCTAAGCTTCCTTTGGTCGTTACAGGAGGTGGAGACAATACTGCATACATGTGGACCACCCACACTCAACCCCCTCGATTCGTTGGTGAATTGCAGGGGCACAAAGAATCAGTGATTGCGGGCGCATTTTCGGCAGACGGCAAGTTCGTCATTACCGCCGATATGAACGGGTTGATACAGGTACATAAGGCTTCCAAAGGAGGAGAGAAATGGGTGAAATTTGCTGATTTTCAGGAAGTGGAAGAGGTGTTGTTTATCTCTGTGCACCCAACCATGCCATATTTCACCTTTGGTGCCACCGACGGGTCGATATGGGTATATCAAATAGAAGAGACATCAAAGACATTGGTCCAGATCATGTCTGGGTTTTCGCACTCGTTGGAATGTAACGGTGCAGTATTTATTGATAGCAAGGATGAGAATGATTTGTCATTGGTGTCGATATCTGAAGATGGCACTGTGGTCAATTGGAACTGTTTCACCGGTGGTATCAATTATAAACTTCAACCACATGATGATTTCAAGGGTGTAGAGAGTCCATGGGTCACCATTAGCGCGTTGCACAATGTCATTGCTGTTGGGGGGAGAGATGGCCAATTGGCCATAATTAGCAACGAAACGGGAAAACTTGTCCACAGCGTCAAGGTTTTGGATGATGTTGACGACATTGCTGATTTGTCGATTGAAGCCATCAGCTGGCAAAAATCAGACACTCCTACTTTATTAGCAGTGGGATTGGTTTCGGGCGACGTCTTGTTGTTTGATGCCAAGCAATGGAGGGTTAGAACCACTATCAAGGTGGATGATGCTGTAACAAAGTTGGAGTTTGTCGACAACACACCAATATTGGTGGGGGCTAGCATGAATGGAAAAGTCTACAAATGGGATGCAAGAACAGGAGGAGATTTGTTTGTTGGTGTTGGTCATAACATGGGAGTTCTTGACTTTGTAGTGCTTGAGCACGGTCAGAAATTAGTTACGGCTGGTGACGAAGGTGTATCTTTAGTTTTCAAAACCGAATAGGTGAGGAAATCGGTTATGTATAATAACAAACTACATTGTGATAACCAACCACTGTGTATGCGTACATAATGAAGAAAAATAAGCGAATGTACAAAGAGTTAATAATACGGAGATGTTCAAGCCACTTGCTAATGCTTCTTAAGTATTTAGTTTCACTCCTACTTGAAAGGATAAGTGAAAGTGAGAAGAAGAAGATGCAACATGGTAGCGCGTGTACATATATAACAAGGAATGACAATGGGGAAAGGTTACCTTTTAATTAGTCTCAACTTATTGAAGAGTTTTTGAACCATGTTGACTGGAATTTTCTTGTCTTTATCTATCCAATATAATCACTTCAAGCAAACTAGATGACAGGCGTTGTCATGTCGCCTACTGTCGCAAATTGCAGGTGACCTGGTATCACGTGCAAAATCATGAAAAAAGCGCGTATCGCTCCACACGCGTAAATAAAGTCCAATTTACTATCCATCAGATTACGAAACACCATCACATTCAAAGCCATGACTACTACTGTTGAAAAGCCTGGCGAAGTCAAGCCAGAAATGTATTCTAATAAAAGCAATGACGTTGTCTTGACAAAATCAGGGAAACCTTCTGAAGCCGATATGTTATTTTACTATCAGCGAATGCTTCCGTTCCGATACATCTTCCAGTGGTTGAGCCATTCTCCCAAAGCTACCAAAGACTTCACCATGAGAGAATTTGCCTACGAGTATAGGTCAGGAGCATATCACCGGTACAATTCGTATCCTGGAGTTGACGAGTTCAAGAAGGCAGTTATTTCGTCCAATCCTATGCGGTTTGAAGTAGGAGCTATATACAAGGTCAACCCACGAGATCGAAAGACCTTACCAAAACTGGCTATGAAACCTGAATCAAAAGAATTGGTATTTGATATCGATTTGACCGATTATGACGACATTAGAACTTGCTGCTCTGGGACAGATATTTGCAAAAAATGCTGGAAGTTTATTCAGGTAGGTTCAAAAATACTCGATAGTGCTTTGAGACAAGACTTTGGATTCAAACACCTAGTGTGGGTATTCTCAGGGAGAAGAGGAGCTCATTGTTGGGTTTGTGATGAAAGAGCGCGAGTTTTGGATGAAAGCACCAGAAGGTCGATTGTGGAATATTTGGATGTGTTAGGCACCAAGTCCATGAAACATAGTAAAAATAGACTGTTAAACCTCAAAAGACCATTTCACCCTCATGTGGAAAGATCTTTCGAAATACTAAGAAAAGAGTTCTCTCAAGTGATCTTGGAAGAACAAGATCCATGGCAGACCCTTTCTCTGGAGCCAGATAGTAAAGGCTGGATCCAAACTGAAGAATTATTATCTTTGTTGCTTTTCAAGGATTTACAAAATGAATTAAGACAAAATTGGAAACGCACAACTGGACTATCAACCTCAAAGCAGAAATGGGATGATATTAATGCTGTTGCTAGCAAAGTATTGAAGTCACAGAGTCAGGTTGCTCAATTACAAGAAGCTAAAAAAGATGTCATCGTTTACTATATGTACCCCAGACTAGATGTCGAGGTCTCAAGGCAAGTAATTCACTTGCTTAAGTCTCCTTTCTGTATCCACCCTAGTACAGGAAATATTTGTGTTCCATTCGATCCTCTTCGGAATATATCAGGTGATTCTAAAGATGATGATTATGGATTCAATCCAATGAATGCACCAAACTTGAGAAGAATACAAAATGAGCTTGACATTTGGGAAGCAAAAAGAATAAATAGAGAATCAAGTGAACCTTTGGATGAATCAGAAAAGCCAGCTGATACTCCGAGGATACCAGATTTCGATAAGACATCACTCAAACCATATGTTGATTTCTTTGCCAAATTTGTTAATGATTTGACAAAGAGTGAATTAAAAGGCGTGAGTCACAAGAGAGCCCGAGAAGATAATCCATTGCTGTTTTAGTTCATAGAATTTATCAAAAATGCGGCACTTTTTAACATCCATATTTATCTATATAAAATCTAACCAATTTTATGAAATCTAAGTAACCGGGCAACTGACCAAGTCCTTTGATAAAAATAAACCTCTACCATCCAACAATTTAGCCTCTTCAAGAGATCCACTGTTGTTTTTGATAATTATTGTTTCTTGTTTAATTGAGGATGTCGAATTCGAAGAGCCCTCGCTGTCATCCTTCTGTCCTTGATCCAGAGCAGATTGATCCTCACTTTCAAGAATTGAAATTTTCATGTCTTGGTCATGATACCACTCTAAGTATTCTAATTGTTCATTATATTTAACATAGCCAGATGTTAAATATATATCCTGATAGCTGAGAAAGGGGAAATGCCACTTAGGTACAAATATCACTGTTGGAATTGTAGCATTTTTGATATCAGTCTGATCGATTTCCAATGATAATGAAAACTTTACCGCTTTAATATCATATTCACTAGCCACAATAATACCTCTAGTTGCCAATAAGAATGGTCTGATAACTGCATTGACAGCTCGGACTCCATCAGGTGAAGGATAACAATTGCGGCCGTGCTTAAAGCTCAAATTCTCACTTGTACTTCCAATAAGTGATGCTTGCGACAGTGAATCATCCGACTCGTATTCAGTTTCTCTATCCGAAATGGAAGAAGTTTCGGCGGCTTGGGCTTCTCCATTTTCGGAGTCATTTGATCTATTACTATTACGGGATCCTGATTTTTCCATTTTGGTAACTGCCACACGTCGAAGTAAACTGCTAGATCTTCTCATCCTTGTCTTTTTTACTTTAATGGCATTCTTGAGATTGCTGATACTCCCTGACATAGAAGAATCGGATGATGTCAACGTCATTGCTGTGGAAGATACATCATCATCAAATTGTAGATTTCTATCTTCAGGAGACCAAAAAGAGAAATCTTCGTTGTTCCAATTGTCACCCCATTTATGACAATTAATACTATTATAGCACCAGAAGGTATGTGACATATTAGCACCTTCAAGAGCGTTGCACAATGCATCTAAAGCTGCTGTTTGTGAAATATATTTTCCATTTCGATACGAACGTTTGTCATCCATGTCGAATGGCATCCCTGTTTCTGACATGACAATGGGTATCATTCCTAAGTTATCTTCACATTCCTTTCGGATCTCACAGAATTGCTTTTTTATACAATTCCTGATTGCTCGTTCTCCAAATACTATCCCCAAAACAGGGTTTATATAACGACCTCTCATGATTCCCAAGGTATCTACGTTATATTTGACGTTCCAACTCTTGAACATTAATGATAGTCCATCGTAATAATGAGGGCAATAAACTGTTTTCGAGTCAATGACATTTCGTGCATCGTTTTTCAATTTTGGTGGAATCTCCAAAACGGGAGGCTGGATGAACACAAATGCATTGGGCTCGTATTTCCTAATTATATCTTTCAATCTTATGAAGAAGTCAACAAAGTTATTATTGATAAAATATTCCATATCGATTTTGTTGTAGAGACTGTCAGAAGTAGAAAATAATTGGCCGCCATGAACAACGTTGAAAAAGTTTGGTTTAATCAACTCGCATCTTGAGCCAACTTCTAATCGTTGTTCCTGGGTTAAGGAAGATAATCCTGCTAAGTGTAATTTTTTGTTCCAGCTCCAAATGCCAATATCTGCAAAAATACACTCTCCAAGAGGCCATGAATCACCTCTTTTAAAACCATAGCGGTTATCGATATCATGAGCTTCCTCAGGCGAAAGCCATGCTCTTTGTCCCTTTGGATCGATAATTTTGGTACCGTATTTTTGAGGTCCAGTTATGGAAATTTTGTACTCATCAACTTCACAGCTAAAGCCCATCCCAAGTTTAAAAGATTCATAAACTGTCGGGGTTGTTCCCACTCGCAACTGCTGTGAAGCAGGTACTTGCCCCAAATGGGCATGTCCAACTAAGCCGCAATTTGGTTCGTTCATTGATTCAAATCCCATTATTGTTCCATTTTTTATTAACTTGGGTAATCTGGAGCAAATAGCTTTCCATACATATTCTGTAGATTTGAAATAATGACCTTGCAAATACTCCTGAATATTCACTCCATTCATTGTCAAGTTGGGAAAGTACTTCTCACCAGCAAAAAACAAAGTAAACATGACCATCGCTGCCAATCTCTTATAGTTGGATGTCCATAACATTTTGTGATACTGATCGGTAGAGTCATGAAATCTCAACTCATTGTGCAAAATTGCTGCTTCAGTGAGGGTAAATCTTTTTGGTTGAAGCCCAGCAGCATATAATGTCCACATGGGGGCACCGCTGCCTCCAGAGAATCTTGACCAGACATCTTGATGGACTTCCAAAAAGACATAGAGTCCACCTATTTCTCCTATTATCTTCAAAATTTCTATTGTGTAGTCAACAAAATCATCGTCGTATATTCCTGGTCCCAGGTGTTCGATTGCCTCCCAGGTGAGCAAATAGCGGATGGTATTAAAACCCCACGATTTGATTCTTTGGAAATGAGACCTTGCTTCTTCTAGTGGAAATGGACGGCCAACAAATGATACGTGGTCACCGTCGAAAAACACATCGTCAGGGTCGCTGGGACATCCTTTGTATGTGGGAAAATATGGCTCTACTGGTAGTTTCATGGCAGAATCCACGTTGATACCCTTGATGGTAATCTTTCTTCCAGTCTCATCGTCTATAAAGTTGCCCTTATCATCAGTGATAAGCGGAACACAGTCTAGAATAGCACTGGAACTATTGGCATCCGAGGTGGTGGCTATGGGTTGGGATGGAGGATACTTTCGTTTCAATGGCTTCACTCCCGAGACAGATATCGATGATGTCGCCGAGTACAAGTTAACTCGATCGCTTATAGCGTCTCTCGCATATCTTGCTGACCTCATCTATTGAACGTCCACTCCTTCGTACCAAAGAAAGGAAATGCAAAATGCAAAAAGAAGCCGCTAGTTGTCCTTATTGGAGCTGGGAAAAAGCAAAATGACTGGCCTAGATACGTTTGCTCTAGGATAAGGTATAGAAAAGCTAGTAGTATTGGTACCCGGATGTCATACCACAAGGTGACTCTCGATATGAACCATGCAAAAATAGAAACCCTTTACCCCGAACAAAAAAATATAGACAATGTTCCATTTTAAATCAACTGTGAAAATGTCTTCCAGAACAATGAACTCCTCACTTTAAGATTTACTTGTGATAATATTTTTTGCCGGGTCGAAACCCTTCCACTTTAGGATGGAGGAAAGTGCGCAATGATGGTTGCAATTGTTTGTTTGCAGCCATTTGCA
Organism: Scheffersomyces stambukii; assembly: GCA_002245345.1. NCBI lineage: Eukaryota > Fungi > Ascomycota > Pichiomycetes > Serinales > Debaryomycetaceae > Scheffersomyces > Scheffersomyces stambukii. The sequence continues at coordinate 11,066 of NBZC01000092.1, forward strand.
TTGGGTCTATTAGTAATGATATATTTATTTGGTGTCAATAACCTATACAATACCTATCACCTGTTACCTAAAGCTCGTTTCTTGGCAGCAAGTTGCGCACTCAATCGCCACTGGTTCTGATCCTTTGCGTATTTGTCAAACAAGGGGACTATCTTTTGCAGTTGTTTATTCTCAGATAATGACTTTCCATCACACATCTTAAAGAATTTAGGGGCTAATTCATATAACCAGCGCGGATCAATTGCAGAGACACAGTGCATGTACTCCTTGGTAGTTAGTATCAAAGTGTGGTACAACACGTATTCTGGGGTTTTGCCAAATAATGCTGATGATGGGTGCATATGAACATATGTTTGTTCTGCCAATGTTTTGTAGCCTTCATTCATTTCTCGCTTCGCTGAATTCATAAAGTAACCCGAACACAAAGTTTTTCTTATCACCTCCAAATTACCGCCACACGAATGCAATTGATAACCAAATTTTGTCATGATTGTCTTTAATTGCTTGCGAACTTCTAGAGCGCGCTTCATACTTCTTTCTTGAATAAAATTATCTTGGCACCACATCTTGCTGTAATTACTTCTCTGCCAGGCATGATAAACATTTAATAGTGTCAAATGGTCTCCCATGGTGTGATGAAATCTTGCTTTTCTTTGATCTGCTTCCTTTTGTTTGTCTTTTGGCCGGTAAAATATCGTTTGCACTGATAACATTGCAACGATACTTAATATCTCCTCGCTGCACTTATATTCCACAGACTTTATCAATGTTTTGGTCAATGCCGGCTCCATAGGTAAATCTGCCATCTTCTTTCCTAAATCTGTCAAATTTCCATCATCATCAAGAGCATCTAATATGTACAACTCCTTAAGTGCTGTCAACATAGTTGTCGTTGAGGGGGGGTCCATAAATTCAAAATTGATTAAATCGTTTATCCCCATTGCTTTAAGCATAAGAATAGTATGAGACAAATTTTGCCGTTGTATTTCAGGAACAGAATTTGGGAGCATCTCGTTATTGAAAGCTTCTTCAGTGTAAAGTCTATAACATTTGCCAGGTCCAGTTCTTCCCGCTCTACCACTTCGTTGATTTGCCTGCGCCTGACTGATGGGTCGCACTTTAAGGGTATCCATTCCAAGCTTAGCATCATAAGAATTAATTTTGACAAATCCGGGATCGATGACATAGTAGATTCCATCAATAGTAATAGACGTTTCGGCAATATTAGTGGCTAAAATAACTTTTCTTGAACCCAGTGGGGTAGGCTCAAAAATTCTTGTTTGCATTTCTGATGGCATTGCAGAATAAACAGGTAAAATTAAAAGTTCAGGCACCGAATCACCTAAAATTTTCATTCGTTCATAAAGAGCTTCACAACTGGTATCAATTTCTTCTTGACCTGTTAGAAAGACTAAAATATCCCCAGGTGCTTCTGAAATATGAATCTGCATCACCGAATCCAACGCAGCAGCCAAGTAGTCAAATTCGGGTTCTCTAGTATACAAGATTTCAACGGGAAAAGTTCTCCCTGGAATTTTCAAGATTGGGCAATTATTAAAATACTTGGAAAATTTATCTGAATCCAAAGTGGCAGATGTGATAATTACTTTCAAATGAGGATTTCTAGTGGCAGCCTTCTTCAACAAAGCAAAAAGTACATCAGTAGCAATAGTTCGCTCATGGGCTTCATCTAGCATGATCACAGAGTAACGACTCATGAGTGGATCATACAAGGCTTCTCGTTCCAAAATCCCATCTGTCATGTATTTGATTTTTGTCTTTGGTCCCGTCTTTTCTTCAAATCGAATTGTATACCCCACTTCATTTCCAAGAGTACAACCAACTTCTTCCGATACTCTTGTAGCAACTGATACGGCAGCTACTCTTCTAGGCTGAGTACACCCTATTACCTTCGTATTGCCATCAGGTATTTGGTTAAGGCCCTCTTCATAAATATACTGAACAATTTGCGTAGTTTTACCTGAACCTGTCTCACCAACAATAACAATGAATTGGTTATTTCTAATAGCTTCGACTATTTCAGATCTCATCAAATATACTGGCAATGATCTTCTCTGCTCCTCTAAGGAAAAATTAGATTTTTTTCCATATGTAATGTTTTTGTTCTGTTTTGAATTCCTCCATTCAGACGAAATAGATTCTATATTGTTGACTTCATCTGATTCAATACCTTTTGTAGTTCTATTACTTTGAAATAAGGGGTCAAAAGCATCGGAATTACCTGATTTCGTATCCAGTCTTTCCTTAATTATCTTTTTCTTCTCCAATAGTTTTGTCTCTCTGAATTCTTTAGCAAATTTAGAGCCAGTTGCAGCACATTTAATTAATGAGCCTTCAGGTTCTTCGGCTCTTCTCAATCCAGGTGTTTTAGTTTTAAAATCTAATTTTCCCAGCAAAAATTTTGGTTCTGCTTTGCAAAGTTCAACTTCCACTTCAATTTCTGCTTCGTATTGAGGATTTTCACCTTCTTGTTCTTTCTCTATTCCTTCATTATCTAATTCAGGATACTCACTAGCCTTAACCGCTCCAGAAGCAATTAATTGCCTAATCTCCCATCGTTCAGGAGATGTAAACTTTCTCTTTTCGGGTCTCTGTCGTAAATCTCTCAATCTTCCTTGTTCTTGTAAATTCTTATTGAGCTCAATTGATTTGTCTATACCATCAACCTGGTCAATACCTCTCATGCTTAACGAAATTTTTCGTCGTTGGCCAGTGCCTCGAATGTCAATAACTTTCACGAATATATCTTGTTTCACTTTGACAACATCTTCTGGATGTTCAATTCTGCTTCCATCAAATGAAAGCTGAGAAACGTGACAGAGACCTGTGCCGTTTGTCGGGAGGTTAACAAATGCTCCAAAATTAGTTATGTTAGATACCAATCCGCGATAAACCTGTCCTATTTCTAAATCAAAATGTTGGGATTTACCATTCAATTGCTTTTTAGATCTTATTGTCAAATCTTTCTTTGCCAAAGGATATTCAGAATTGGAGTATGCACTAGTTGAAACCTCAGGCACTTCGCCCGAGTCTGGGAACATAGGCTCTTTCAAGTTGTAGATCACATCAAAACTTGTCTCTATAAATTTTGGAGAAAATTCATCTCCACCATTTGCATCAACGCTTGATTTATACTTCATCCATGTTTCTTCCTTGTTGTGACTACTTGCAAGCGCTTGATCAAATAGGTTCAACACAAACTTAGAGAAGGTCAAATCATCATCGTCAAAGTTCAAGTAGTCTTTGACAGTTGCTGATAGTTTCTTGCATATATATTCATCCCTTGACGCTCGTACTTTGCCACTCATATATGTCAGAACGTATTTGAGATGTCATATTTTTTCTAGGATTTGTTTGTTCTCATGGAGTAGAACAAAATTGGAACCAAATTCGAAAAATCAAACAGATAGTGATGAGAAACGAGATTAATCTTAGTATATATGCAAACTGAACAATTTTTCAATATAAACATCTCAAAGTAAAATCTTATCTTAGGAATACATCTTCTTGATACATAAACCATTTTGTTTTGATAGTTTAGCAGTGTTTTGTAAACTTAGGAGGTATCATTTTAAAATGATAAGGCAAAAAAAGGTCGTACCCGGATTCGAACCGGGGTTGTTCGGATCAAAACCGAAAGTGATAACCACTACACTATACAACCCAATTGTTATTTGGCTCGTATAAAGACGCTATATCTGTACTACTGCAAGATGTAGTAATTTATTGAAGTGATCTATAGCAAAAGAAGGTTCTACAGTGCTTAAATGAGTACAATTAGAGTAATATTCGTACTTTTAATGAGCCGAGTGGCTTGATATTGTTCTGACTGATACGCTACTTCGTCTGCGGAGATATTATTCAGAAAACGATTGAATTCCAAAGAGTACAAATAATTTGATTTTTATCTTAAAGTATCAACATGCTAAGTTGTCACCCATGAACCACTGTTAGCGATAATCTTCTATCCGAAACTCGGAGAGAGAAGAGAAAAGTTAATAAAGTTTGACGGTAAAAATGAAGAAATAATCAACCTAGTATACTTTCAGATCACAACTGCCAAGTGAGAGATATGAAAAATGATAATATAATGCTGGGATATCAACTGCAAGATCTCATTTTCTGCAATAATTACTGCTTTATTCCAAATGGGTGCAAAATACTAATCCGATAAAAGTATATTGTTGAAAATACACGACCTCAAATATCAAGAATTTTTTCTTGCACACACGACTCGACATTTTCGTACCCATTTTTATCGCCACTAACCACTATTAAAGGTCTAGGTGACTTTTCAACTGCACGTAGAGTATAATAAAGATATAAAAGATGTCAAGAGAAGACCCAATCAAAGCAGAAAAGGATTTCTCTGCTACATTAGATGAGCAATTTCCTTTAATTGACAAGGTCAGTGATTACAAACAAGCTTTAGACAAGTTGTTGGTATTGGAAAAGCAAACACGACAGTCATCAGATTTGATATCACTGAAAAGAGTACTAAAGAAAATTGTTGAAATTTTAGTTGAGAAGGATGATTGGGAATACTTGAATGATTTGATTACCATTTTGTCCAAGAAGCATGGACAATTAAAGCTGTCTATTCAGAGTTTTATTAATGATGTTATCGCCAACTTGGACAAATTGGATGAAGAAAATAAAAAACAATTGGACTTAAAGATCAAGGTTATTGAGACAATTCGAACTGTTACTGATAAGAAGATCTTTGTTGAAGTAGAACGCGCTATTGTGTCAAGATTATTGGCAGAGATTAATTTGAAGAAATTTGATAATTTGGACAAAGCAACTGAAATTCTTTGTGATTTGCAAGTAGAGACATATTCCTTGATGCCATTCAGTGATAAAATTGACTATATTTTGCAACAAATTAGTTTGACTTTGAAGAAAGGTGATTATTCTCAAGCCAAAATATTGAGCAGAAAGATATTGTTAAAATCATTGAAGGGATTCGACAAAGCTGATGAATTCAAATCCACCTATTTGAAGTATTTGATCGAAATTAATGTATATGATTATGATTATCTTTCTATTGTCAAGAATCTTTTGTTGTTAATAGAAATTGACATTGTCGAAGAATCTTCAGAATTCAAGGGTTATTTGGTTTCAGTTATCTATTACGTTATATTGTCGCAATATGATCCACACCAGAATGATTTAATAAATAGAATCAAGGAGAATCCCGTATTTTCCAAAAATGTTGATTCTAAAATTCTTAAATTATTGGAAATTTTTACTACCAATGAGTTAATCCATTGGTCTAATATTGAATATATTTACAAGGCAGATTTCCAACAATCAGAAATTTTTCAGAATGAGAAGAACTATAAAAATTTACAAAAAAGAATTATTGAGCATAATTTACGGATAATCAACAAGTTCTACCAATTTATCAAGTTAGACAGGCTAGCATATCTTTTACAATTAAGTGTGGATGAAGCAGAAGCATATGTTAGCGAACTTGTTAATCAAGGTATGATAGTTGCAAAGATCAACCGTCCACAGGGGATAATCAAATTCAATAAGAATAAGCTGGTAGAAGGGACAGATTCCAATGTTAGTGATAGTCACATTAACGAAGTATTGAATGACTGGTGTTACGATATTGATAAATTGTTAGAAGAAATTGACTCGATTGGTCACTTGATAAACAAGGAAGAAATGATGCACGGAATTAAGCAAAAGTCTAATTAAGTTATATCTGATTGACATAGGCAACAAATATAATCATATATTAATTCTAGTTTCGTCTAACACAATGATGAAATATAACAAGGCAAAATCATTAAAAAAACGTAATTTTCTCACAGAATAATCATAGTGGTATCAAATTAAAGTAAAGCAATTGCTGCTAACATAGCTGCAGCACCAAACAAGCCTTCAGGAGCAACAGCACCAGCGTGGTTTTCTTTGGATGAAGATGACGTAGTTGTCTGCGAAGAACCCGAAGCTGTTGCAGATGGTTGACTGTGGGCCTGAGCGCCAAGAGTGCTGCTGTAATCGTTGGAATCATCATTGTTGTTGTCTTTAGCATTACAATTTTGTTGCACGTACGCATCAAAACCATGGCCCGAGGGTTCTGCAACTCCCTTGAGGTATTTCAATGCACCCTTTGGTATGTCTGGAATAGTATTTGTAACATTCCAAATATTTGATGACTTTGGACAATTAGAAGCACCTCCGTTTTTGTTGTAGCCTCCATCGCCGGTTGGATTCTTAGTATTGGCATATTGCTTTTTCAAATTTGTAAAATCATCAGTTTCCGAAACGCTGTTACCCTTCAATTCTACCAACCCGTAATTTGAAGCCTCTTGAGAATACTCATACACCAAGCCACCGGAGAAAACAGACGACATCTTGTCTGAATAAATAGATCCGATTTCTGAAAATGGTCTAGGGCTAACCGTGTTGCAACCAAATTCGGAAAAGAAAATGGGTACTGTGTAGTTAGCAAAGTCGGTCATCTCTTGACTGTATTGTGAAGTAGTCATTGAGGCGTCACCACACCAAGAATAGTCGTTGATACCAAACATGTCGATTCTTGCCAAATCGTCGTCACCGCAGTTGAAATATTCTGCTGATGGTAACCGATATTCGTCCACACTGGCGGCAGAGTATCCTACCGGGATGGATCTGAATCCGCGGTTTTTGATAAATGTTTTCATATCTCTAACAACGGCTTTAACATAAGGTGCAGCTTGCAAGGAGCCACCATCATTAATAACTTCGTTTCCAGCAAAAAACCCAAGTGTATTATTATACTGGGCAAAAGCTTGTACCGATGCAAACACTTCTTGTAAGTAGTCGGTATTGTAGGAACAAGCAGCACCTGATCTAGTGATAGAACTATGAGGGGTGTTGACATCCAAGAGCACATATATTCCTGCCTCGGCTAACTTGTCCATACAATCGTCATGGTCTTTGGTGTTGTCCACAGAGTATACTCTCACGGTATTGATACCCAAGTCGGTAAAATATTTGATGTCACGCTCACATACATCGCTGTCAGCCAACGGGTCTTCTAACTCGGACGATCCCCCAGGTTGGTAGTCCACTCCCCTGATATAGAATCGTTCTCCCGTACGAGAGTTCCAGAATGCATTTCCCTTGACTTCGATAGAATCAAGAGCAGAAATGGTAGTAGCCACAGCTAAGTAGACAAGAGGATTACGAAAAAGTTTCATTATAGGCAAAAGAGTGACTCAGTTAGTTGTTCCACACTGGACAGAATATGGTCTGTTGTTTGGTAATTTTTGAGAATGTTTATTTTACAACGAGAAAAATCTTGGTACTTTTATGAAACGTCAACAAGGAAATTTGTAATGTGGAGAAACCGGCAGCTCATGGGCGTGGTGGCATGTACAATCCACATCGCGTTTAAAGCCGGCCACAGTAAAGTACACGAGAAAGTGTAACATGAATGTTTTGCGGTTCAGTTTATGTTTCCTACGAAGGCTGCTAGGCTGCAAAATACCAACTTTTGTCATGAGCCAAAGTCTCAATTACGACGGAATTCGAGAATCGAAGGTTTCGTATATACAATAGGCAACAGGTCGCACAAAGGCTTTTTTCGCGTCTTCTTGGTTAACCTACCGAGAGAATCTAGGTCAATTTCTCGCCCGCAGAAATTGTCGCATTTTTCAAAAATGTCGTCTCAATTTTTCCTGGCAATTCTACCAGGAAAAGTCCAAGTTATGCTAGTGCTGATCCGATTACTGCACAAATGACAGTGTCCAGAAATCGAAATCATGCTCATTACCAAGTTAAACTTTAATCCATTTTGATTGATTCACTTTATTCTTCAATTCTTGTTTCACATATAGTTCATTCTATATCTTTCAAACGGACTGTTCGTAGGTTCTCCACAAAACATTGTCTCGCTAATTTTTTCCGAACCTACTGTAGACTGTCTATGTTGATTTTCTCACCACGTCATGAAAAACCAAAACAAAATTTTATTCACTCTACCATTTCCGCACGCTAAAGTTGACATCATTACGTAATTGCCATCGCCACTGGTTTCATTACTTGCCTTGATCTGCTGCGGGACCTTGTCCAGTTCCGATAACCATTGTGAATGTTTCAACTATGGCATCCCAAATTCATTTTCTAGATATCAAAGGCAAGCCTTTACTCTCGAGGGACTACAAGGGAGACATCTCTGCCAACACTATTGATAAATTTCCCTTATTATTGTTGGAGTTGGAGAATACCATTGAAGATGGAGAATACAAACCTTTTATCAATAGCCAGGGCATTAACTATATCTTTATTAACCATAACAATCTTTACATCTGTGCACTCACAAGGAAGAATGAAAATATCATGGCGATAATAATATTCTTGTCAAAACTTGTGGAGGTATTGACTCAGTACTTCAAATCACTCGAAGAAGAAAGTATAAGAGACAACTTTGTCATTGTTTATGAATTGTTGGATGAAATGATGGATTTCGGTATCCCACAAACTACTGACACCAAGATTTTGAAGGAGTATATTACCCAGGACTATTATAGTTTGATCAAGTCCTCTCCTTCACATTTAGTGACACCACCAAATGCAGTTACCAACGCCGTCAGTTGGAGGAAGGATGGTATATTTTATAAAAAGAATGAAGCATTTTTAGATGTTGTGGAACTGATCAACATGTTAATCAATGCCCAAGGGCAAGTATTGAATAGCGAAATCTTAGGAGAGGTCAAAATTAAGTCTCATTTGAGTGGTATGCCAGATTTGCGATTGGGATTGAATGACAAGGGAATATTTTCCAACAATAGTGAAGGTGGTGCCAGCGAGTCTGGCTCAACAAATTCCAAGGGGATTGAGATGGAAGATATTAAATTTCATCAATGTGTGAGGTTATCAAAATTTGAAAATGAAAGAATCATCACATTTATTCCTCCTGACGGGGAATTCACATTAATGTCGTACAGGTTGTCCTCAGCTCAATTTTTGATGAAACCATTGATTTTAATCAACTGCAAAACAAAAGTACACAAGCATTCCCGTATCGAAATCCTCTGCTCTGTGAAAGCTCAAATTAAAAAGAAATCTACTGCCAATAATGTAGAGGTAATAATCCCAATTCCCGAAGATGCTGATTCTCCAAAATTTCAACCAGAATACGGGTCAGTAAAATGGATTCCAGAAAAATCCCACCTCGTATGGAAATTAAAGACGTTTCCTGGGGGCAAGCAATTTCATATGCGTGCCGAGTTAGGATTACCTGCTGTGAATGATCCAGAATCGGTATTGTCAAAGAAGCCAATCAAGGTTAATTTCTCAATTCCTTACTTCACTACCAGTGGAATCCAAGTTCGATATTTGAGAATTAATGAACCAAAATTGCAATATCAATCGTATCCATGGGTGAGATATATCACTCAAAGTGGTGATGATTATACTGTACGGACTAAATAACGTCGGTTTTTAGAAATTTGAATTTATAGATTTTACGATTGTTGTAGTTTACAAAGCTTATAATAATTCTAAATCATCCTTAATTCTTTTCTTCGAAATGAAGAATTTTATAGTTCATTTGAGTTCTATAGTTATCTCAAACAACGCTGTATTTTTTGGTGAATACTAGGTTTGCTATTTAGCATGAGCCTTCTTTTTTTTAGTCGGTATTGTGAATTTAAAGATCTAACTTTGAAAATATATAACCCATAGAATATTCTAGTATGGAAGACGATTGTGAAGACTTCAAAAGAGAATTCAAAAGGTTTACCAAAAATAGAATCATTTCCTTCTTCGGATTTTGCACTAAACATGACCCTTCTAGTGAAATAGAACAAGTGAATATTGATCTTATTGTTGACCAAATAGTTGGGAATGACTTAAAGAGTGCCTATCTAAAGCAAAGGTATCTTGAGACACGATCTCTGTGTCAAAACTTTGTCAAAGCATGTGGAATTCTAAACTCAAATATGGAACCTGAATTTGAAGAATTCGATCCACGAACGATAACTAATCGATATTTTGCTCGTATATACGTTGATAAGCAAATTGCCGAAAATATATCATTGGTTTCCAAACTAAAAGAAACTATGAACGAACATCACCGCTTGCAAATGCAGTGGCAATCAGCTCGTCAACAGTTAACAAAAGTCCTTGACGAAGATTATGCTAATGCAAGATATATGTTCCCCAAATATTATCAACCAACAGAATTGGAACTTGTCAAGAAACGAGAGCATTTAAAAATGGAAAGGAAGTGTAAATTGGATGAATTTGATGACAAGGTCTATAATTTTACCAAACAAGTTGCAGCAGAGGCAGAGATATTATTGCGTGAATGTTTCATTCCATTTTTCTGTACATATAAGAGATACATCTATCCTGAAATCGAGAAAGATAGAACGTATATCCTTGACTATATTGTTGATTGTCTCCAAGAAAATGAAATGAGCTGAGGATTATTCTGCACTTACGAAATTATAAATTATTAGGATCCTTTCATTAGGACACGTTTTCATTGGAAAGCTCTTCTTAAGCTTAAATAATGCAAGATAAATATACAAAAAAGTTTTCATAATATCCACCATTAAATGATCATTTTAAAATCTTTGTCGAGCAAAGAATCAAGAAGAACTGAAGGTCATGAGTGTCATTCATACGACAACAATGTGGGACAAACGTTTCAGTCCCTAAACCAAGTCGGTTACACATCCTTTTGAAGCATCTGAAACTAACTTGGCATATTTAGCTAATGTTCCTCTCTTGTACCTTGGTTCAGGTGCAACCCATTTTTTCCGTCTCTCAGACATAACTGACTCTTCCACTAACAAGTCTATCTTGTTGTTTTCAGCATCAATAACAATTTCATCACCATCGTATACCAATGCAATCGGACCACCTTCTGCCGCTTCTGGAACAATATGTCCAATCAAAAATCCGTGAGATCCACCAGAGAATCTACCATCCGTCAAAAGAGCAACATCTTTTCCTAAACCATAACCCATCAAAGCTGAAGAAGGCTTCAACATTTCAGGCATACCTGGACCACCTTTTGGACCTTCATATCTAATTACACAAACAGTCTTCTCGCCTTTCTTAATTTCGCCATTTTCTAAAGCAGTAATGAATGCTCCTTCGTCATCAAAAACCCTAGCTTTGCCCTTGAAATATGTTCCTTCTTTACCGGTGATCTTCCCAACAGCAGATCCTGGGGCCAAAGATCCCTTCAAAATTTGTAAATGACCACTTGGTTTCAATGGATTGGAAATAGGTCTAATAATTTCCTGCTCGGTAGGTAATCCATCAATTTTAGACAAATTTTCTTTAATGGTCTTACCTGTAACAGTCAATTGATTACCATCAATGATACCTTCTTGTAACAAGTATTTCATAACAGCGGGTGTTCCTCCGTATTTCTGCAAATCTGCCATCACATATTTACCAGATGGTTTGAAATCTGCCAATAATGGTGTATTGTTAGAGATTCTTTGGAAATCATCAACCGTAAGCTCAATATCCACCGAGGAAGCAATTGCAATAATATGCAAAACAGCGTTGGTAGATCCACCAGTAGCAATAATGTAAGCAATTGCATTTTCAAAAGATTGTTTTGTCAAGATATCCCTTGGTTTCAAATCCAAATTCAACAAATTCTTGATAGCTTCACCCACCGAAGCACATTCTTGGGCTTTTTCTTTCGAAACAGCTGGAGCTGATGAAGAGAATGGCAAGGTCATACCCATAACTTCAGCTGCTGAAGCCATGGTGTTCGCAGTGTACATTCCACCACATGCACCGGGACCTGGGCATGCATGTCTCACAATGTCAACTCTTTCTTCATTGGTAATGGTCTTGGACAAATATTGACCATACGACTGGAAAGCAGAGATAATATCAATTTTATCAGCTACAGCTGGGTTGCTGGAACCACAAGTAGGAGAACCGGGTAAAATTGTACCACCATAAACCATAATAGATGGTCTGTTATGTCTTCCCATTGCCATCAAAGTACCAGGCATATTCTTGTCACAAGAAGGAATAGCAATATTACCGTCGTACAATTGAGCCATAATCATCGTCTCGAAGGAATCGGCAATAATTTCTCTGGATTGCAAAGAATATCTCATACCCTCGGTACCATTGGTGATACCATCAGAAACACCAATAGAGTTGAATTGCATCCCTTTTAAACCCGCTTTATTGACGGACTCCGTACATCTATTGTTCAATTCCATCAAGTGCATATTACAAGGATTTCCTGACCACCAAACTGAACCAACACCAATTTGAGCCCTATCAAAATCTTCATCAGAGAAACCGGTAGCATAAAGCATAGCTTGGGATGCACCTTGAGAAGGATCGGAGGTGACAATTGAGGAGTACTTGTTCAATTTCTTTTCATGCTTCAAAGCGGAGGAAGAAAAACACTTTTTGAGAAAAGTTGACGTTTGGTACTTCTTCATTGAAGAAGCTCTGCTGACAAAACTCATACTGAACACTGGTCTCTTGTAGTAAAATCAAGACTTTTTGTACTTTTGGAGTTACATTTGAATTTTTCACCATGAGTCAAAACCAAAACCGGAGAAAAAATCGATGGGGCCTGTTCCGGCGCGAAAGCGGCCAATTATGGACCAATAAAAAAACAAGGATATGTCATAGGACGTCAATATCCTATAGATTTTGATAGTAAAAACAACACAACAGATTTCATTGTTAAAATGGTATCTACTATTTTGATGAATGATCTGTTTTCGATGATGGAAAGTAGCTTTCTGAGAATCAAATTTGAGCAGTAAAATGGGTGCGTACGACAATAATTTTAACATTTTTTGCACCCAAATTTGCAAAAATTCTTCGTTCATCACAATGACTGAAAATTAAGAATAAGAATTCATGGCGTAATTTAAGAATAGAACCTTGAATATAAAAATCTACTAACATTTACTTTAATTTACAAATAATGAACGTGTAACTGACACGCTATTTGTGATTCATCAAAAAGAGATTGTTATTTGTTCAAGCCAACGAACTTTAGAAACCAGAGCAAGAGTTCTAAGAATCCTAGAGTACTAAAAAGACATTGGTAGCTAACACTGCAATATTGAGAAGAGATTTAAAAATTCTTCAATCTTGTCTCCAAGTAATCTACTGTAATTGACTGTTCATAAGAGTTACAAATGGCGTTTCCCAGTGACTACAGAGATAAATGTCACAAAATACAATGGTTCACATGCATGTTATATAGTATGATATCATAAAAGTATTTTGATTGTATTGTACAGCCTTAATTAGTTGAAGTATACTTCACAATACCCTATGTATTCCAAATTGTCTCCGTCGTAAAAAGGTATCAACTAATATCCGATAACTTCCAGAATAGCATGATGCAATTATCACTATAAAGAAAAAAAAAGTTTTGCCGAGGTGCCACTTTACTAGAATGTAAATTTAACATCCAAACATCAATATTAAATGTTCAGGTACATTCTAAACTTCTCCACAAATAAGTCATCCAAATTTGGACTACCCGATCGCTCATGATAATTTCATATGCTCCGACTTATTTATATAAGATCAGTACAGCTCCAGCAAGATAAAATTTATTGATGTTGTACAGACAGTAAAGATTAAAAATACTAGCAATATAATAAATATGGCAGAAAGGAGATTATTTAAAGAGCTCAGTACATATAAAAAGGCCCCACCCCACCTAGCAAATCCCCAGATCATATCGTTGTGTCCTGTTCTGGAAGAAAACATCTTCCTTTGGGATGCTGTGATTGCAAAACCAACAAAAGAAGATAATAAATTTTACTATGGAGGAGAGTGGAAATTGCGGATAGAAGTAGGATCAAGCTACCCTATTGAACCACCATCTATCAAGCTTTTATCTCCAATAAATCACCCGAACATCAATTTATCCACTGGAGAAATTTGCCTAGATATATTGAAGAAAGATAGCTGGTCACCTGCATGGAATTTACAATATTTGCTAGTTGCTATCTTGATGTTGTTGGACAGCCCCGAGCCAGACTCACCCTTAAATATCGATTCGGCTAATTTGTATCGCCATGACCCTGTTGCATTTGAGAGCATGGTTCAATTCACAATGTGGAAATTCAATACATTTCATAGGAGCATTGTACCGAGTGCTAGCTCAGCTTCAATTCCCATGGCTAGAGACTCGAGTGGAATTAAATCCTTGGACTATGTTCCGTCGCTGGTCGTTCTACATGCCTAACTTCAACTTGTCATGCTATTTTTCTAATTTTTACATCAGAATTTAATGTATAGAGTGATGGATCTTGTATAACTGTGTTGATACAATAATTTATAATGAATAGATGATAACTAACGAATATGAGTTTCGCGAGTATGCCAATGCCCAATTAATATAATGTATATTACATTAACACTAGTAGAAATTCTATCTAATGATGTACTATATTACAAAACACACCTCTTGATCCAAACTCTTAGATTCATTTGTCCTTAACGCAATCTTCTTGCTTCTCTTTCTGATTCCATCAAGCACAAGATATCGTTTTCTCTTACTGGCCCTTTAACATTACGGACAATAGTTCTCGAAGAATCCTCTAAAAACTCCACTCTAACTTGGGTAACACCACCTCTCGAACCGGTTCTACCTAAAACTTTGATAACCTTGGCCAATGTAACTGGGGTCTTTGCGTCCATTATGAATTAACCTGCTATTGATACAGTTATCTTAGCAAACAGTGAGTGAAAATGAAGTAGAGTGAAAATTTTTTTATGGCTAGAATGGCTACACGGGTAACCCTAAAAATATTCACGTGACATATTTTGATTCGGTCAAAATGATCCCGATCCCGAAAATGATCAATTGAACTAAACGGATTTTGCAACCTTAAGATGTGTATAACCTCCATAAATACAAACTAAATACAATAGTGAAACGATATTGATGATAGATTTTTAGTATACCCTATTTCAGTGATCAGAACTGACGAAAACTGTTGGGATTTGTGTTTGTGAATCATTCAAACTTGCCCCAGATTCATTATCATGATCGCCACTAAAGCTAAACATTCCCGGGTTAGCAGCATCAGGGTGCTTCTTCATGTGACCACTGACTGCATTCTGAACCACATTCGCGCCATCTTCTGAAAACATAAACGAAGACAAACTTTCATTAGATCCTCTGTGTGGCAACTTTGGTGAGCATACTTGTTGTTGCACCTGTATTCTTTCTAATTGTTTTTGAATACTATCTACGTTCTGTGCCTCTTTCATCTTCAAAGCCAAAATCTCTTGTTGTTGTTTTAAAAATTCCTGCTGCAACTTCAAATAATCTTTATGTTCTGGGGCTGATGAATGAGAATTTGTAGGAAAAACAAATTGTGAATCACCCGGAGAAAGGTTTTTAGGAGTCAACAGGGGAGACGAAAGAGCAGACCCGCCATTTGAACTTGTATTCATTTGACTGGTGAAAACCTGGTCAAATGGGTTACCCTCTTTTGTTGTCCCTACCAAAGGAGTACGGATTTTAGGAGTGAAAATACCAGACAAAATTGGAGCAGAATTATTTCCTAGCTCAAGCTTCAATCCACGATGCACATCCACTTTTGTTCCATCATTTGAAACTTTTATTCCCACTTCGGGAGAAGTAGCCGCTCTTTTCAACTCACGTTGATCCCGTTGAAGTTGTTCCTTATGATCAATTTTTTGTTTTAGAAGTGCATATCTGGAAAAATGATTGCACCCAAACTTCAATAATTCTTTCAAATCCTCAAACCAGTGATTATACTCAACTTCATTAAGACATTTAAACGTGACTTTCTTCAGCTGATTGGAGTTCCTGGTTAAAATAAATTTGAACGTAGAATCATCTTTAGCTTTTACGGAATAGTCATTTAAGTTATATGATTTTACCGGCTCGTCGTCATTTCCGACAAAGCCACCAATTTTATCTTTGGACTTTTTATTTTGCAAATTGTTGACATCTTCTGATTCAAATTTAAATTCGTGTAAATAATTGCATGTCAAGATGTAGAAATGTCTATTGTAGTTTTTCAATAGTTTTGATTTCTTATACAAGGACCCAAACCTGATGCATTTGTTTTGAATTGAATCTGCATAGGGGAGTTTCAATGATTTGAATGTTCGATTTGAACGCTTTGGATTTTCTTTTGTATTCTCATATGTATTCAAAAAATTTGGATTGTGTTCAATGAAGTATATCCAGTCAGTTGTAGACGACGTTGATATTCTTGATTTTAAAAAATGGTAGTACTCACTGTCAAAATGTAATTTTCCGAACCTGTCAACAATCAAGTTCAACTCTTTCAAGACATAAGTAAATAAATCTTTTGAGATGTTTTGTAAATTAACATATGATGCAAACATATAATTCTCCAACAACAACTGATGCTTCACTTGAAAATCCACCTTCAATTTGAGTAACAATGGGTCATCCAAGGCAGCAAACTCTTCTTCTTCTTCTTCTTCAGAATCTTCGATTTTGGAACCTTTGAGAACTGGAACCTTATCATTGTATCGTTCAATGGAATTGGAATACTTTTTGAGAAGTTTGCCAGTCAAAGATATTTCTTTCAGTAATTCAACATTTGCGAAAGAGTCGTTCTTTAAAGAACTCTTTATCTCCTTAATCTTGTTCGACAATTGCTTTAGTAATACCTCTAAACGAGGAATTAGCTTGTTGTTCAAATCTTTGTATAGCTTATAATTGTTATTAAAAGTTACTTGGTGACTACTAAGTAGTAATGCTGGAAGATTTGTGAATAGCGAATTTTCAGGAAAGTAATTTGGAGGAATCCTTACATCGTTAGAGTATCCTGCATCAGGATACGCTAATTGGGGAGGAGTTGGGGGGCTATTGTTTGTGCCAATGGTTCCAACAGATGGCTGATTTTTCAGATGATAAGGAAACGGAGAAATAGTACCAAATTTATTTAAGGAAGTATTCCTCTTGTGCAGAAGATTGGAAGTTGCATTTTTCAAAAAGCTCGAATTTGACTTACTCTTTAGCAAAGCTGGTTGCTTAGGATCATTTGTGGTGTTCTGGGATGAATTACTTGATTGCTGCTGACTGATAGTGGAGGATGCCACGCTCGCATTGGTGCTCACTGTCGCCAAGCTAGTGTTCGACAATGTGCGATGTAGTTCCTTTGTCGGAGTAGTGTTCTGGCTGTTATTTGGACTTAAAGCACCATTACTGTGGATTTCCTGAAGAATGCGGTTTGGTAAATCCTTGCAACCTGGGAATTGAACAGCACTAATTAATTGATAATTCAAATTCGCCTCCAATTCTTTAACCAAGGAAATTTCTTTAAAGTAGTGGATAATTGCTTTGATAAAATACTTCCAATACTTAAAGAAATGGATTAGTTCTTCAATTGGTTTTGAATCATAGGATGGAAGATTGTAGTAGAATGGAGACCTTGGGTCTGAGGGACCTAAAATAGGCTCCTTCTCAAACCGAAACTGAGGAGGAGATGACATGTTTAAAAGTCATTATTACTATACAACTCTACTTCTGCTTTGCCAAAATTTAAAACCAATAATGAAAACGTAGCAAGAGTGACATCTAATTGGTTTTATAGAAATTATGGAAATGTGTTCACATTTCTTTTTGGATAAGGAAAAACTGGCATCCGAATTGTACAGAATATGCAAAGAGCTTAATCATTAAAAAATAAGACTAAAATACTAAAAAAAGCCTAAAAAAACGGAAATCCTGCTAGGCGTTCTTGAATTTGATTCTTGCTTCAAAATGCACGTCTGCACTTGACCAAAATACGGTGATATTCATTCAAAAACATCGCGTCTTAGGCTCTTGACAATCTCCTTAGTACTTTAAGATGTTTTTGTTGAATTTGTTGATTATTCAAAACCATCAGTCAACCTTGCCAGATGTCACCAATAAAAAAAGTTTTTCTCACATCTAACGTGATACATTATTTGTATTGACAATATAATTGCAATCAGATAATAAATTAGATGTGCCAACATATGTGACTAAGGGGGGCATATGAGAACTGCTAATAGTGGTAAATTTGCTGCACCCATTTACAATGATTGCAACCACGAGAATCCTTCAATTCTCCTTTCGATTATTTTCTGAGTATAAATTTATTTTCTAATTATTTTTTGACGCCTTTCTCACTGTTTTATTCGAATTCTCCGAAATTCTTGGGTTAAGTAATTTCGTACAACATAGAAGGTCGAACAAGACCCCTCTAATTAATGCTAATACTTTCCAGTGAATTTGTAAAGTTGCTATTTGAGTAAGCAACCCCACAATGTGAATGCTAAACCTTTGAAATAATACACTAAAAGCCCAGTCGCCTACAGTTTGGTTCAAATTACGAATTTGCCCCCTACTTGTATCACTCCTATCCAATTCAGAACAATAAATATTTATGGATACAGATTACTCAATAGTCATCAGTTTCAAAAATGCATCACTGTGTGACTAAAAATGGAAGTTGGAACAAAGATCAACTCGTGCACCTTCGGATCAAACACAAAGTAAAATAGTAGCTACCACTTCTAAGACAAACAAAAATAGGGTACTGCTCCGTGCGAGATGTTCACGAGACTGTTTGGGTTTGATTTGTTTGCAGCAACGCCTCATTTCTAGGCTAAATATAGACCATTTATTTTCCGCCATCATCTAGAATAAAGTTTCAAAACCGCATCGCATGCTTTTATGTTGTCGTAAACTCCTGCGCATCTAAATAATGCCTCCCAAGAACAAAAGCGCAAACAAGCGCAGTTAACCTGTCATTGCAAATATAGCTTAGTTTGCAACTTTTTTATCGACAATTCATTCAATTGAACGAAGGCGTATAGCTAAAATTGATTGACTATAGCAATAGACTGCATTGTACTTTATTTCGTAAAATAGGGATGTCAACAAATGACAATGCAGTTATTTCTTCTCTTTCAAGGCCTGAATTTCATGCCTCAATAAGCCAATTTCGACTAACAAACTAGTCTTATTTCCCAAGCTTACAATTTTTAGTAGATTTTCATTCTCTTGAACCAATAAAGTAATTTTATTAAGAATCTTGTGACTTAATTCTTGGACATCGTACCCACCAAAACCCTGTCCTAAGAATTGAGAATCTTCACTGGTTGCTAAGGCAACTAAAACAGCTTCCAATCTGTCCTTTGTTGCATCCAATTCTTCTGACTTTTTTTGCAAAGTTTCAGACAAATCTTGAAACAATTGATAATGATTTTTTGGAACTCTAAACGTTGCGCTAATCGAAGAACCAGCAAATTCTTTCTTTTCTTTGTTCATTATATTGACTTGGTCGGTTAAATTTTTTATCATTTGGTTTTTGAGAACAAGTTCACATTCAAGTTTATTGTAATCCTCTTGTAGAGTATCAATTGATGTAAATTCATATTCATTTTTTTTTGCTAAAGTATCAGTCTTGCTGGTTGACGTATCATTAATTGCAATGCTTGTACCAGCAATGCCATTGTTTTCATTTTTGTTATAGTAATACTTATAATTTTCAGAGTCGATTCGGGGTCTAGTATAGCTGGGAATATAGCTAGGAGCATTTATGTTCATCATCGTTGTGTTTTTTACATATTTGTTCGAGTTTCCAACAGAAGAAACCATCGATGAGTTATTTGTTATCAAACTGCTAGTACTTGCGCTCGTATGAGTAGCAGATGAACTGGCATCTGTAATTGGATTTAGTAATGTCGACTGAAATTGAGAAGATGATATCATTCTTGAATCATATGCTTGCAGAGATTGTGCAGCAGGTTTATGTTGCAGTTGAATTTGTGGTTTCAGTGTGTTTGCCGATGTAGAGTGACTTGAGACATTCAATGGAGACAGAATAGATAAAGTATTTTGATTTTGAGTCAATCCTTGCTGGGATTGTGGTTGTGTCCCCACTTGAGAAGAATAATTAACTAGTGATAATTTGCTTGAAGTGGGATAATTATTAGAACTTGACAGCCAAAATGAAGCCAGAGGATTGTATTCATTAGCGACTAACGGATCAGACAAAAAAGATGGTTTTGATGGATTTAAGACTGGAGTATCATTAGACAGCAAAGTGGTATCAATAGAGAGGTTGAGCTGGTTTAAGGACTATTACTGGGTGTTAGAATATTCGTTGCTTCGATTTCCATTTTAAGTATTCATTGAATACACATACATTAACTAAAGAATTTTCCATAGCAGATTTGATGGTTTGGGAAAGTAAATAGGAAGAGTGTGTCAATTGATTACAAGTGCAACCGTTTAATTTATATAATATGATTTAAAACCATGTGTTTACTGAAGGATGCAAAAAAGCAGTGTGTGACTTTTGCCACATTTCATGAAACATGTTTTTTATAATATTATCTATAGTAATGCGTACACCAACCTACAACCATTATCGATTATGATTTATAAATAAATGTGTCACGGGACCCTACTCCCGATCACTTGGCGTAGCAATTGACCGTTAGGTGTATTCAATACGGTTTCTGGTAATTTCAATATTCTGTCGTCGAGGTTTTGACCAACTAAGAAATCCAACATCACGTCAGTAAAGTGGTTGCAATTATTACTGAATAAATCATAATTCATTGCATGATATTTCAAGTCTTTATGACTGTTCAAATTGACTATAAATTCCTGCAATATTTCATCATTTACAAAAGTTGCACCCATGTCAATGATCTCTATTGGCGTTCCGTATTTGGTACACCCAGGAGGAGTATTGACTTTGATACCCTGATCAATAAAGTATTCCTTACCATGGATAACCACCGAAGTATGGTATATTGCATCGATGTTTATTCCGAGAATCATTGGGGAATACATTGCCGCTAACCCATGCGACAAGTCATAGACGTAAACTTGCACCAGAAACTCTGGTTCTTCCCGAGGAATAATCATAGTTTTAAATTAACAACTCCAAACTATATTGGCAAAACTTCCATCAATATTTGTGAGGGCGTATTGCTAAGTTATATACTTTGTGTTTTTGCCATCCGTTGCCTTGAACGTGATTTTTTTTCTGGCTAATGTTGCAAATTTACCACACGACAGCAACAAGATAATTGTTTTGTCATAACAGGTGACTTTGAATTTGACAACAGTTTTTCAAATAGAAGTATCAAAGATCAGCAAGGGTTTTTAGAATCAGTTCAATACTGTCCAATACAAATCTGTCAACATTGTTTGGGGTATCACGCAGTGCTTATATATTAGTAGTGTAAACTCGCAATCAGGTTCGAAAAATTTTCGCTTTGAATAGCACAATCCTTTGACATTGCCATCGGCAAATTGATTGTATTTAGTAATACAAGCATTGAAGAAAGATAATGAATTCCTTCATTACTGACTTTGAATAACAGTCATTCCCATCTTCATTTTAATAACTACAAAATCTTATTTCTATTTGTTCAATTGTACCCCACGCACCACGTACTATTAGCATAGTGTCATGATGATCAGTTCATCAGAATTGGAGAATTCAAGGGCCCAATTGCGACAGTTATTAACCGGGAGATCTGTGGATTATTCATTAATTATTGGATTCAACACTATCTTTCAATCCAAATTTCAATCCTGGATAATACAAGACTTAGTGCAATACTATGAATCTCTGGAAAGCAACCCAAACGCTCCCTTCGATACAATTAATATTCTAGAACAACTTTGGACAGACTACCATTATCCAATAATTAAATTTTTCCAACACGAGCATGCTAATTGTTATCAAACCATGTGCAAGGAGTTCAAGATTTGTCAAGAAGATGGTCATCCTGGTAAGTTTAAAGTCAGACCTGTTGAGATGCGCAAGATCAATGAGAACTTCATTAGGTTCACGAAACAAATTTTTGCATTTTATACTTCATTATTGAAATACTTCGCTATACATTACCATGTTTCTTACATTCCAGATAAATTCCTTCATCAATTCAATTTCACAATCGAAACTAATGCCATTGAGGCAAAATGTGATAATTTTAAAGCAAACGTATTATATCTTGCCCATCGTTGTTGCTTGGCTTTGGGTGATATAAGTAGACATCGAGTTTTCGTTGAAGCTTCGTTTGTTAATTCTTGTATATCAAACAAAGACTTTTTTAGGCATAGAAATATGACACTGAAAGAGAAGCTGACTTTGTATTTTCCATTATATGCGAAGTCGATACAATATTATAAATTTTGCATTCTTTTATTGCCTGCTTTAAATGAACCTTATAATCATATCGGGAAGATATTTAATCTAGTGGATGATAAGATAAATGCGTGTTATTGGTTTTTGAGATCCCAATTCACAAGAATTCCTGGTTATAAGTTAGGAATGCTTAATTTAGAGGCTATTCTCAATAAACCCTGGTTTTTGAAAGCAATGGTTGAAAGCTACGAGGTTCCGGATAAGTATTCAATGGAGGAGAAACTAAATTTTACTTTGATATGTCTCGTCTGCTACTTTTATCTACCTGATTGTTACAAAAAGGGCCCCTACTTGATCCAAAAGTATTCATTTTCTAAATTAGAAACAGATCTTTTCAAAGGAATTGAAAGCGAGTTCTCTAATTTAATGATAGCGTCAGAAAACTTTATATTATTTCAAACCACAATTTTGATATCTTTTTTACAATTATGCAAAACAAAATATCAAAATGAGATTGATAACGACATTCATGATAAATTGTGCCGATTTGCTTTTAGATATATTGAAAAAGTTTTGGATAGCACTAAAAAGATGGAATTCAATCATTCAAATGCTACTAACAATTTCATTGTGTTGCGGTTATTATTCAATTGGTTAAATGGGGATGCAGAAATGTTCCAAATTTACAAGTCAAGAAAATCACTTCTCAGCTCTACAATTGCCATTTTGAATAAATTGATAGAATTTAATATCTCTGACTACGAAAAATCAGTGAAGTACCTTAAAAAAGGTTCACGACCAACAAGAAACTATTATTTTAAAGAAGATGTCCAATTTCGAGATTGTCTGATAATCAAGTATCAATTTGGTGATTTTAAAGACGAATTATTATTTAACGCAAATTGCAATCTATTGGTTGGAGACTACTCTGAGTTATTGCAAAATTCTGTTCCATTATTTTTGGAGAAAACTGTTCAGGAAAATATTCAGAAGGAACTAGACAGCCAAAAAAAGCAGGAATTGATAAGCAGAAAGATCGTAGAATATGAAAATGGATTGAGAGCTTCAAGTTTAATTTCATTGAGCTACAAGCTAGTTAAAGCATCAGATGCAGATGTGTCGTTTAGCGAAAACCAAATGAGAGTTACTGCCAATTTCAAGAGTACACACAATAAAGGGTCAACAAAGTCATTAAGAACGAGCGAAGAAGGTCTTAAGAAGTCCATCAAATCTCCTGAGCTCACAAAAAGCAAAGAAAAATATGCTAAACCACCTGATTGTACTCGCTCAGAGCCTTCAATTCCAGAACAGAAATTGAATATTCCTACTTCTCTTCAAGAAATCGAATCATACATTACTCAACACGCTAGCCAATTTAAACTCGACAATTCCGTTTACAACATTTCAAAGAAGGTAGCAGAATCTGAAAATATGATCGATTTGCAACCAAAATCCAATACAACTTCAAAAGAAAATATCTGGGCACCTCTTGATCATGGTTCTCCGTCTACAAACCAATCGCATGTTCTATCCCAGCCGCTAACATTGATAGGTGAAAATATACCTGTTCCAAATTACTTGAATCAACCAAATTATCACCCAAATGTATATTTCCATCAGCCAAATGTATTTGGGCAGCCAATACCTCCAACTTACTTACCAGCTCTTCAGTACATGAATGTACAGCCTCCTGCGGGCTTTGTACCACCACAAATAATGAGCACGTTCAACGAGCCATACGGAGAAGCTCCCAAGTTTTCTGATTTTGCTAATGCTAGAAACACAAATGATGAAAAAAAAGAATGAAAATGATTTGAGTCATGAGCAATTTTAACTTACACATAAGAGCTAGTTTAAATATAATTAGTTGTACATGTCCATTAGTTTGTTTGTATATGGTAATATATTATATTCAGGTCCGCAGCAATATTTTTTTACAGTTTGCCATATTATTTTAGTTCAAATCTCGTTTATTCTTTTTTTATTTTTGAATTTTTCTCTCTTCACCTCTGACATCCATGGAAGCAGTGGTTCGATTATTTGAGATCAAACCACGTTATCTTTAGTACAGGTACTCGTTTTAACACGTAGTACACCTATAAATAAATTCTGCACTAGAAGTTGAGAATAGAGTCAAATCTTTTTTATTGACGTGAAGTTATAGTTAAATTAACTTTTTATTAAGTGAATTACTGTTAAACACGTTCCGGACACAATGGAAGCTTCCATCAAACATAGAAGTTCACAGCAGACATTCACCTTTTCAACGCCACCTGCAGATGCACCAATCGAGGTTTTGAACGACTTCTATTGGACTGATGAAGCAGAGCCACACGTTGCACGAAGAAAGAAGATTTTACAAAAGTACCCGGAGGTGAGAAAGTTGACGGGATACGAGCCAAAGACTAAATGGTATGTAACGGCGATAGTTACACTTCAAATTGGGATTGCGTACTATCTCCGGAATACTCCTGTATTGTCTGCAAAATATTTGATTTTGGCTTATGTTATTGGTGCTACTGCCAACCAAGCCATCTTCCTAGCAATCCATGAACTATCACATAATTTATTGTTCAAGAAACCATTGCATAACAAATTATTTGCTATATTTACAAACATTCCTATTGGAATTCCCTACTCGGCTTCGTTTCAACCTTATCACCAATTACACCATAAGTTTTTGGGAGATCAATTTTTGGATACTGATTTACCAACAGAATATGAGGGATACTTTTTGTCATCGTTAATGGGAAAAGCTTTCTTCGCTACATTTCAAATTTTCTTCTATGCATTAAGACCAATGTTTATTACTCAGATCAAATTCACATATATTCATTTGATGAATATTTTATTTCAAGTGGTCATTGACCATTTAATGGTTAAATACTTTGGATGGAAAGCATTTGGATACTTTATTATGAGTTCTTTCTTAGCTGGCTCATTACATCCTTGCGCTGGTCATTTCATTGCAGAACACTATGTATTGAATGAAAATAATGCCCCTAAAAGTCAAAAAATTAAGGGCACAAACATTTCCAAAGAGTTATTACCTGCAGAAACATATTCATACTATGGTTCCCTCAATCGCTTTACTTGGAACGTTGGATATCATAATGAACATCATGATTTTCCATACGTTGCTTGGTCAAAGTTGCCTGAATTAAGAAGGATAGCTGCCGAATTTTACGATCCATTGCCACAGGTTACGTCGTGGTGTGGCGTCATCTGGTGGTTCATATTTGATGATGTTAATACTTTGTGGAATAGAGTCAAGCGTGAGGGTAAGGAGAAAAATGGTCTGAAAATTGGTCAATTAGAGGATAGTTAAAATTAGTTATATTATAGATGGCTTATGAGATACATAAAATTTATAGTCATATGTACAAAGTCTTTTAGAGGCCTCTTATAAGTCGCGTAATCTCATCCGAAACATCTAGATGGGCCTGGTTGAGCTTTTCAGAAACAACGGTTACCAAATCTTCTACGGAAACCTCCTCACCATTACCTCCGTCCTGGCCTTGTCCCAAAGTCTTAATCCGTAACATACCTTTAGGATATTCCTCCTTTCCAAGAATAACAGCAACTCTGGCTCCTGATTTCTCAGCAGCATCAAACTGTTTACGAAGATTGGCCTTAGTCTTGTATAAATACTCAGCATTTATGCCAGCTTTCCACAAAGAATTAGCAACTTGCATTCTTTCTTTCAAAAGTCCGTTCCAATCTTCACCACCACCAAATGCCATGACATATACTTGAGTATGATTAGGGCTAATTTCATCCATTTTCTTCGCTGCCCTTGCTTTGATAATAGAAAATAACCGTTCAACTCCAAAGGAGATCCCAACACAAGGGATGGACTTACCACTGGAGAACATCCCCACCAAATTATCGTATCTCCCTCCTGCTGCGATAGATCCGACTCCAACATACTCAGAAGCGTCTTCTATATCCTTCTTATTCTTTTGGGCTTTTTCTTTGAGTTCGTTTGCATTCTCAGGTGGAGCTGATGCTTCAGTGACTGCTTCAAAAATCAAGCCTGTATAATAATCTAATCCTCTTGCCAACGATAAATCAAAGCTTAAGAAATCCTCTATTCCAAAAGCTTCAACATAATCAGCCAAAATTTTCATCTCTTCGATTCCTTTTTGTGCAGAATCGTTAGAAGAAAGCAATTCTTCCTTTTCCAACAACACTAAAATCTCACGAATTGATCCATTCAATTTGACAAAATTACCAATAAGATTGGCAACTTCTTCTGGTTGACCCTTGTCTACCACTATTTCCTTTTTAACTACGTCCCAGGGTGATTTATCTAATTTATCGACTGCTGAAGAAATTTTTCTGACATCTTCATCTTTGACCCCACAAGCTTGAAATATTCCATCCAAAATTTTGCGATGATTCAATTTGATCTTGAAATCATTGATACCTAATCCAGTTAAACCTTCACAAGTCAATTTAAGAATTTCTGAATCAGGTACCATAGCATCGTAGTTACCTGCAATATCAAAATCACACTGATAAAATTCTCTCATTCTTCCTTTGGTCATAGCTGGCTGATCTCTCCGATACACTTTGGCAATGTGATAACGCTTAATGCTACTAATGTTGTTACATGCAACAAATCTTGCAAATGGAACCGTCAAATCATATCTTAAGGAGGTCAATTCTCCACCTTGATCTTCCAAATTATAAATTAACTTCGAATCTTCCCCATACTTTCCCGTTAAAATTTCTCGTAATTCAAAAACAGGAGTGTCAATTGTGACACCACCATGTTTCTTGAATTGACAGCTCAAAGAATTGAATATGGCTTCCCTTATCACCATATCCTTATCTGACCAGTCTTTTGTTCCCTTGGGGGTTTTCAATAAAAACTCTTGTCCCTTGGATTTCTTAGAACTCTTTTTTTGTAAGCCATGGTTATTTTGCGCTTTCTCTTTTGCAACAGACGTGGCAGATAATGCCGGAATAGTTGACATGTTTCTAAAGCCTACGTGGTATACTCGCAAAAGCTTTCGTATCATATATTCGCCAAATGACAAAATTCATTATACTAAAATTTTTCCTTTACCAATATGAGATTACCGAAATGAGTCGCGCACGAATTCAAATACTAATGCCATAAAAATCTCTATAAATCTATTCGTAATAGTAAAAATTAGGTTAATCCTCATTAATTGCGTTTGGCTTGGAATACTTCAATCTCATAACTCCATCGCTGAGAATCCTCTTACCCCAATTACCTGCTGCGGGATCTCCAGTTTCATCTCTGCATTGTTTCAAAAATGGTAACAAAGAGGTTCCTCCAGTACCTTTTTCTTCTCCGCCGTTTTTCTTCTTTCTCGCTAATCCTGATCTAAGGGTAGAAGATGATCCCATACTATGTGTTTTCTTGGCCTGCAATACTACGTACCTAGTCACAATTTGTATGTGTTTGTCCCGGAAGGTTTTCAACATTGCTAAACAGGCGTCGTAACTGAGTACCAATTCAGGATGCTCTTCTCTATTTTGATAAACAAATTCATGAATATTGCTAACTTCCTCTATTTGTTGCAAAAAGTCGGCATGTTTACCAGGCATATACTTCCGCATTTCATTCATAAAAGTATTCTCCGGTGCGGAAATTTTGGTATTGTTGCGATGTGGGAGAGGCCGCTCACCGGTAGAATAATGTTTGACTCCCAATACCAAATCTAAAAATTGTATTAAAGAACTCTGAGCATTAGAACCTCCAGAATATGCTCGAGGCACGTTTTCGTCTCCGTAAAAAATACCTCCTTTATTTAATCCAACATCTGCCATATTCTTCCAACCCGCCAAGTAAGGTCTTATTCTGAAATAAAAGACATGCGGATCACACATTTCTTCCATCCTCATCAAAACTGAGCCCAATGCATCAATCGCTTCTGCTAATTGCTGCAAATATAATACCAAACCGTTGATATCACCACTGTGTGCACAACGAATTGCGTCTAATCCAGTCTTTATAGATAGTGAACCTTTATGTTCAAAGTATACACTCACCAAATAAAACCAACTTTCATCAAGGGAGCCAGAAAATGTGTTTATGGTGGTCAAGTTATCCAAATCCCATATGTCTTCTCCTTCCTTTTTTGGAATGATTTGTTTAAAATTCCAAAGACACAACCCCGCATATGTAGCAATAGGTGGGAGCCTCAAATGTTCAGATATTTGGATCCATGGTTTTGCCAATTGTACAGGTAACCTATCGCATGGTTCTCCGGTACCCCATATGTAAGCATGGGCCAAAAATCCTATTATCAGATAAGCTCTTCTGTATTCTTCTTCACTGGTAAGATGTGATGCGTCCAACAAAGGTAAATCATTGTCAATTACACTTCTTATTCTTCTTGTCAAGATCAAAGATGGCAAATTGTTGACTATATCTTCCCAAGGCTTGAAGTACTCCTGTGGCAATCTTTCAAGTGGAAGACTATTATTCAAAAATCCTGAATTTGGAAAGACGTCAAAGTCTTCCATAGCAGGAATAGATTTGGACATGTTAAAGATGGAGATTACTTAAATCTTTAATTTGATTTGTAATTAGAAAGAAAGAACTTAGGAATTTTATAAGTGAAGTCGGAAAAAAGGTGGAGCAATTCTTGATTGCAAGAAATTTCTTTTGAGCAACTTGTCGTATTTGTCGTACTCTGCGGCGTACCTAACTCCGTAAGCGGTGCGACAACATCCGACTAACATTGAACCACATTATTTTGCTCTCGGTAATACTAATCCGTTTTCGTCCCTTTGGATACCCAACTCCAATAATTTCTCAAATGCAACTGCAAAATCATGGAAGAACCTATTCTGATCCCCAGCATAGATTTTTATCCATTTTAAATATCTTTCTTCTCTAATGAGTTCCATATCAGTATTAAGCATGATAAGAGATTTGTCTTTGTTAAAGTATTGAATGCGACCAGTTTCCGGAACTGAACCTTCCGACCATTCTTCATTTAACAAAGCCTTATAAAACTCGTTGGAAAAAGATGTTGGATTTCGGGTCCATTTTCCTTCCCATCCACTAAAACGTTTATGACATCTTCCTATTCCATGAGCACCTAACAATGCCACAGTTTCTTGATTATTAAACCCCATCCTTGCGAATATATTTCGAATATGTGTGGCATCTTTTTCTGCGTGTGGTAGTCTTCCGTTCTGAGGTACAAATTTTGAATTATGACAGTCATATCTACCAGGTTTCCATTTAATTGATGGTCCACCCATATTCTTTATCGCTAAACTACCTGCAAGAGTCCATAGATCGGAGTAAGAAATTTTAGGAAACTCTTGTTTCACTGGTTCAAGAACAGCCCTTGCAATTTCTAAACCTGTATTACTTTCATCTATAATTTCAGGAACAAATCTCATGGTGGCTCCATTAGAACCTCCATATCCTGTACTTATATCAAAAGTAGCACAACAATGCCAAGCCAATCGCAATATTATTGGAGCGAATGACCCATCATCGTAGCTTTTACAAGAAAACACATTCATTATGGCATTGCTTACTAAAGCAATGTACTCCTGATTCGCCTGTGTTGTTAGCCCAACCATTGGCACCGAGCGCTTAATTTTAATATAAATTTCCCCACTTGGCAGCATAGGTATTTGGATTGCTTTGTCGTTATACTCTTTTGAAGTGAAAAACTCCTTTTTCGTCATGGCGTCAAAGAGTCGATTTCCGAGCAGTTCTGGTGGCGAACAATTTTTGCAACCAAACAAATTAGTAAGTATAGAAAAAAAAATTCAAGTTTATGTAATAGTTATGAACCTATTTTCTAGGTGGAATAAACCTATATGAATAAAAGTTTTATCTCCAAAAAAAACTTTCGTATGCTTTCAGAAAGATTGGAATACTTGTTTACATCTACTTGATCCTTGTCATGAGTCTAATTAAATAGAATGAATAGTAATAATTATTCGTAGATCCTAAGAGTAATCCGTTGACTATCCAAGTACTTGCAATTTTCACTCATTAAAGAAAAGATTCTCACCACTATTTTATACATATTCAATGAACTTTTTATTTACAAACAGAAAGAGTTCTCATGGATAGCATTGGTAGTACTATTTAAAATTGAACCAGATATAATACAAATAAGTTAAATTTTTGTTAAAACTCAACTCCAACAAGAACTGTTTAGGTCACGACTGTAATAAAAGTTCACATCTTTACTGTTCATCAAAATTGGAGCAAATTTCTCTGATTACTTCACATTGGTGTTGCAATTTGGTTCTCACAAGTTCCCTATAAACATGAGTATTCACAAATTTAGCCGATTCACAGTTCATTTATCATAACCCATTATAACAATGTAAGAAAGATATCTTAACAAATAAGCTAACCAGTCTTTTAGATTGAACAGATTTTTGAAATACTTGTAAATTAACTGCAACATCGAATATTAATTTTATTGAAGCACACATTTAACTATCCTTCCCTTTGATTTTGCAATCAGATGCATATTTTCCACTCATGGGTCACACTTTACGACTGAATTTACGGTATATCATTAAATTATTCAAGATTCTTTTCAAAGAAAAAGTTGAAATCAATTATTTAGTTCGAATAAAAAATCAATGAATCTTATTTGAAGTTGTATGGGTAACAATTCATATTTTCGTGATTGTTTTCAACTTACCACATATTGATAGTATTCTATATCCAGAGTTTTTTAAGATCATAGTACCGTAGTGCATTGTGATTGAAATTCAAATTCCACACCTGAAATTTTTGTTTAGACAAATTACTTTCTTTGACTGAAGTTTTCCAAAGTTAAATGAACCGCATTAATTAAATAGGGTCTGGAGTAAGTAAATGTCATAAACATTATTGTCTAAAATTTCTGTCGTCTTTATTTAGCACTTTTAATATTCTATTTTCATTTGTGAGTTCAGAAAGTTCTATGTAACAATGTAACAAAATTATTTCTAGCATCATTCATATCAAGCTTATAGTGCAGCTTTTTGGGCATTACAGTTTGGAACCTTTCCAAATAATCTGCACATTTAACGTGCTGTCACGGTCACATACGCACAAACATTATTTTTTAGATCTACACTTTGAACTCTGGTCACAGTATTTGTTCTCGATGCTCTTTTTGTTTTAGTCATTTCGTTGACGAAAAAAAATCAGCTCATTACTGGTGCTACAGTTTTGGAAACCCACGTAGATGCAGCAACATATTATGCCATCTCAACTTATTTACGTTTCTGTAAATTTAGTGTAAGTAATACCTCTTTGTAGCTTTTAGATTTTGATTCCCCTCTTTTACCCGTACTTTTCTTAGGCATCTATAACGTATATAAATATTAGATACTTTCCAATCAAATATCCTGCCCCTCTCACGTAGTTTTCTTTACACTTTAATACCTCGCACATAGAATTTGAATCTAATATTCATATATCCTTTTCACTCCTGGTTCTACTTTTAATAAGAAGATTTCTATCGTTGCCTCTACTTCTGAAGCATTAGTTATGCACTTTGACCAACACCAATATTAAAAAATCAAGAATATTAATACTGAGCATGGCAGCGCTTGTTACTACAACCTGGGCCATCAATTTAAGTTCTGAAGGATATTTTTGGTTATATGGTATCGGATTGATTTATGGAAGTGGAGTGTTAAAAATGTCTAAATCGTTCACAATTTTAAGTTATTTCATCTTGATGCTATCCGGGGTTGAAGCCAATGGTGACGGTATCACTCTGATCGCTCTCACAGCCTACCAAGAATAATTCTTCTATATAGTGTTGTGTCGACCTATTTATATAGTTGATTCTAAATGATACTACTTTCATAATTATTCTACTACGACTTCACTTCGAATCTTTTCGATAATTCAATAATCGTTGAAGATTGAGTTAGTAAAAATTATTAATTAAACGATGTTGGAATTGTTTGTATGAAAGCACTTTTCCAATCTACTTCCATATTTTGTTCGCATTTCAAACAGTTCTAGCAAACTAGTTTAGATGAACACAACACCAAATTTGCTGTTGGGCACATCTTATTTGTAACACATTTTTGGTATATGAGGTATAAACTGGATGCTTTTTACTTGAAGTAAAGCTATATAAAAGTCAAAGTCTATTTATTGATTCTATTGACTCTTAGAGCTTATGATACCAGAAAAATTAGGAATTTTTGCCCCAAAATTACTTCATGTTTTTCAAATTTTCTTTTGCAATTGAGGATGGTTTTTGAGAAAAGATAACATCAATCTCTTCCAATGTTTTTCCTTTTGTTTCAGGCATGTAAAATATTTGGTAAAAAAATCCCAAAATCGCTATACCTCCATAAAAACCAATCGTCAAACCGGTATATGACATAGCTACTTTCATTCTATTGAAATTGTAGGAGACGGTAAATGCCCACAAATACAACATTGATGAACAAATTGTCATTCCAATAGATCTTGTGCCCAAGGAAAATGATTCTGCTGGTAAAACCCAAGTCAAACAAGCATAGGCACCGAAAAATCCCATATAGATAATGATACCTGTCAAGTACACGCCCTCGGCTGCCGATTGGTTAGTGTTTATGTTAATGCGGTAACCAGCACCAATTAAAATTAAACCCATAAGGAATCCTACTAAATTGAAGGCCCACGTTCTACGTCCAAATCGATCCATCCACAAAATGGCTGGAATGGTACCCAAAAGCAAAGAGCCACCACCAACTAATGACATGAACACAGAATTTTTCGTGCTGAATCCGATATTACTCATAAGTGTGGATAAATAGTACATGACTGCATTGATACCAGTCAATTGACCCAATGATACCATTATGACAGCATACACTAAAGCACGACGGTTCCTAGGAATAGTGAATAACTCCATCCAATTTTTGATTCTACTTTGGGAAGCACGAAGAGCTCTTTCATCCTCTGCAGCTCTTATCATTTGGAGAAACTCAATTTTGCTTGATTTCTCTTCAATGTGACGTAATCTTGTATAGACATTGTATGCTTCTCCAACTTTGTCTTTGAAAATCAAATATCTAGGCGATTCAGGAAGGAGCAAGATCCCAAAAAGTAAAATTGTGGAAAATACCAAGGATGACCCAACCATGAACCTCCATCCACCATGAACTTCGAAAAAAATGGCTGCAATTGCAAAACCCAATACTTCTCCAAATGCAATGAAAAACTGATAAAGAGAGACCAAGTTACCTCTCTGAGAAGGAGGGACGCATTCGGAAATATAAACACCAACGGATCCACCTTCTATTCCGACGCCCAAGCCAAGAATGAATCTACCTGCGTACATAGTATTATGATCCAAAGCAGCAGCGCAAATGATAGCACCTATAGTGTATAATACACACGAAATTATTATCGCACGTTTTCTTCCAAACCTTTCACTCAATGGTGTCATAAGTATGGAACCACCAACTGCCCCGAGAGGCATTAAACTTGAAACCAACGAGTTTTCATGGTCTGATAAATTTAATGCTTTACCCATTCCTATTGATGCACCAGATATAATTGACTGATCTACCCCAGATAAAATCCCTGCGAATGAAGTGAAACCTCCCAAAAATCTAACCATATTGTTTCTGTTTTTAAAGGTAATCGGAAATTCTAGTCGTTTCAACTTTTCCCAGAAAGTGATACTCTCTTTCCTTTCTCTAGCAAGTTGTTCTATCGATTCAAATTCTTTCTCAAAATCAATTCCATATTCTGCAGATAAGATAGAATTTTCGTCACCTGCCTTTTCGACATGGGTATCAACATGTTTTTCATCAATGCAGTCGTCAAGCATTTTTTATGAAGCCCAAACCATGCTGGAACAAAATAAACTGGATATTACCTGTATTATAATATTATTTTAACCAACATACTGAAAAACCGATAATGCGTAACTTAAAGCGGGGAAAATAATCGGCTTAATATACATCCAAATAATAGTTGACAATGCATAGGTACAATACATTTTGAAATTGTGTTAGTGTTTAAGACCTATAGGGCAAATATTCGGAATACGGTGAAGCTACCTCAAGGAAATAGAATGCCAATCGAGGAACGCATCTATTCCAACAAATACCCAAATAAGCAGGTAAATGAGTATTGTTTGAGCTAGATTTGATTTCCGTTTTATATGACACTCGCAATGACGTCATCAAAATAAAATTACAAGTAATTTTGTAATATCTACACACAACATTAATTTTGGATCTCGTTGAATGTAACATTCAATGCAATTACAACGAAAGAATAATTTTCAGTTTGTTGGCACTATTGAAGATATAGAAAAATATTGATCGATTAGAGGGCTTATTCATCCTTTAATTGCAAATAATATAACTCGGTAAAAATTACCATCCGACTATTATTTTAGACGTGAATACAGCTAATATGAAGTATATGGAAGGAAAAAAATAGTTGAGAACGGCGTTTTCAAGGAAATTTCGTACAGGAATTTGAAGAATTTGATAGTAGAATTGTTCGTGAGGAAGCTATAAACTTTGATCAAATTAAAGTTCTGTAGTAGAGTTATTCTGCAACTGAGTAATTCACTTGTGTTTTGAAAGGATTCGATTGCATCATACCTTTTGTGGTAACGATAATTTCGAAAAGATTTCTGAAAAATTACAGCTTTTTTGATGTTGGGTACCAAAAAAGTATATTTTACTATACATTTTTGTTCAAAGATGTTTTATGTTTGAATCACTGAGTTGAAATTAAAATCAACTGATAAGTTCTGGATTATTCTGTTTAGGAAGCATAATAACTGAAAATTATAGTGAACAAAATTTTGTGATTCATGCTTTTAATCAATTTTTGATGAGACAGGTGATTCAAGAGAAAAGGATAATAAATTTAGGTAACAATCAATCAGCATGATCATAATATACCTTCTTCTGTCACTAAACTTTCAAAATCTTATAAAACTCATGCAAATATATAAAGGATTAGCAATAATTTTGCCATTATTCTTCTTAAATTTCACTTATTCGCTGTATGGGATTATTTCTATTTAGGCTTATCAGATTCCTTTTTATCAAGAAAACCATGGGGTGGAAAGGGATCTTCAATTAATTATTCAAAGAAAGATTCAAACTGACTTATAGTTATTCGAATTATCAAGATTTTCGAGGGAAGAAGTATCTGGCTGCGAAACCACAAAATTGTAAGGATACGGAAGTGATGCTTGGGGTACCACAGGACGGTAATATGTTGATGCATGCTTAGAAATTAAAAGATATTTCAACGATTCTCAAATGCACACTATTCCTGGTTACTATCTCTTGTTGCAAGATATCATGATTGTGGTCTTCAATTAACAATTAAATTCATTTCAAGTGTATTGGTGCTCTTCAATTGTCTAATTGACCCGAGAACGCACACCCTTCAAAACAGTTAATTACTAGGCTACTCTCAGCATTCACCAGTTGATGGAGTATTGAAAAATGAGCTACATATAACAGGAAGTCGGGTCCCACAGCTTCCCTTAACATTTAAATAAATTTATCATCTTTGAATAACCCCATCAAATATTTCATCAGGATAATATTGTAGAGCAACTTTACTTCTAGAAATCCATTTCAATGTGGAATTGGGGTAGATTCATGAGCATCATAATTATAATCGATCTTTGGTATCTCCACTAATCATTTTATATAAACTTTTTGGGAATTTTCTCACTAAATTCCATAAAGCAAAGTCGATACCACTGATAAAGTCAATCAGGAGGCCATTTCCCCTATAGCACACTGATCCCTGGAAGAATTAGACCTTAATAATGTTGAATTTTCAGAGTTCCTTCCCTCTAGGAATCACTAATTTTCTCCAATAGAAATCAGCGTCGCAGAGGATCTCCAAGTTCAGTAACAAACTTCTTGGAGCCATAGCAAACAATTATTCACACACAGAAAGACCGTGATACATTTTAACCCCAACTTCTTCGGAATAACAGTTCCCTAGAAACTTAATCGTGCGAGATGATAATGGTCAATAAACCAATGGCTATTCAATATCACTATATAGACCACTACTCTCTTTCTCTTCAGCTATGCTAAAGATTTGAAACCTACAATAAAATTGAATTCTGCTAATTTCATCAAGGTATACTAATAAGAAGTTCACTGGTACACATGGGCTTTGTAGAGTATTGATGCTTTTTTCGCTTTGGTTGTCGAGGCATTTCTCCGTCAATATAATATCGATCAGAAAGGCTCGCGTTACCCCACAAATGCGGGATAAAGGAATTTGCGATCATCGGTAAAATATTTAATTTCCCGAACTTTTCTACAACACCTTTATGCAAGTTTGCAAACAATCCTCCATTGACAAGCTCTTGAGCACCACTCACATAGATCGATGAATCACTAGCGAGTAAAACGGTTGATCCCACCACATCATCTCGCTAATACGAGCAACCAAAAGAGATTTCAAATCTATATATATTCTCTTTTCTTCATTGCAATGTCAACTTCATTTATCTGGGTACGAATGATTCCGGGGTGCAAGCTATTGCTTCGTTTCACATAGGATTCAAATGAGTAGGTACAATGTTACAAACGAGATAAAACTCCTGCTTTGGCTGGGATGTAGTGCAATTATCTAGCTTTACCAACTAACGCAGAATTAGTACTAACCTTGTTAAAGTTGCTATCCTGTCTTTACCCCCTCACCTGTTTACATATTGCGTGGAAAAAAGAATTGATATTAATTTACCTCTACTATTTGACAGTAGATTTCGTCATCAGTATCAAAAGTCATGGAACTCATAGATCCTGGAGTTGGATACCCAAAATGTCCACTTTTCCAAATCGCCACGGTTTCGTTCACAATTTTCCTGTTTGGGAATAACACCAACTACTGCATGGAAGTGGCTGAGAATAATTTAAGCAGTTATTTTATTAACAACCCCCGTTGTATTTCGCTAAGAAAATATTGTCGCAAACTTTTGCACCTTGCTTTATAAACCCTAATGCAAACACCTCGTCAATGCCCGTAACTACCACCCACGTAACTATCGCCATTTTGTTTGCTACAAGGCTCATGATCCAGCATTTTTAATCAGTGTTACAAATCTTCCTAATACTTGTACAATTAAAGCCTTTTATTATGTGCAGGACAATATATATAGAGCACTGTTTTCAACATGTCGCAAACTCGGAACAATCTCCGGCTTATTGCTGCTGCCGTGTGGCAACAATCGGCGCTTCCGGCCATTATTTATTGAGTGGGGATATTTAAGCCAACGAATACCCATCTTATAACAAACATCAATCAAATCTGTAACAAGCAATCATGGTTCAACCAGCCAAGTCTACCAAAACACTTCAATTGTCCAACGGAGCAAATATTCCCGCTATTGGATTGGGAACCTGGCAATCGAGTCCAGAAGAAGTTTATGATGCCGTGGCATCAGCTTTGAAAGCTGGATACAGGCACATTGATACTGCAGCTATGTATGGGAACGAGGAGCCAATTGGGAAAGCAATCAAGGATTCAGGAATTCCAAGAGACCAATTGTTTATTACCACCAAGTTGTGGTGTTCTAATCAGAATGACCCAGAATCTGCTATCAAGACATCGCTCAAAAAGTTGGATCTTGAATACGTTGATCTCTATTTGATGCACTGGCCAGTGGCATTGAATCCAAATGGTAATGACCCTTTTATTCCAACCAGATCTGATGGAAAGCGGGATATACTCTACGATTGGAACTTCACAAAGACTTATGAATTGATGGAGCCATTGGTTGAAAAAGGATTCACTAAAGCAATTGGTGTGTCTAACTTTACAGTTTCTAAATTAGAAGAATTATACAGCAAGAACTTGAAGGTAAAGCCAGTTTGCAACCAAGTTGAGTTGCACCCATACTTGCCACAACATAAGTTGTTTGAATTTGCCAAAAAGCATGATATTGTTCTTGAGGCGTACTCACCATTGGGTTCTTCATCTACTCCTTTGTTGAAGGATGAAACTATTAAAGGTATTGCTGAAAAGTACGGAGTTTCTCCCGCTACTATCGTAATTTCTTGGGCAGTTTGGAGGGGAACCGTTGTTTTGCCTAAGTCTGTGACCCCAGCAAGAATTGAGAGTAACCTTGAGATCGTTGACCTTGAGCAAGCAGACGGGGAGGCTTTGAACAAGATTGCAGAAAAGAGAGGTGGACCCCAGAGATTCATCAATCCGGCCTGGGACCCCGTGACTGTGTTTGATTCCTCAGAATAGATATAGATAAAATACAAGAACTTGCAAAATTCACGTCAACTTTTGTATTCGAAGCAATTAGCATCAGATATTTTACCTGATAGCCATACGAGGCAAAAGCTAACGCGGTGCTAAGAACTTTTGGTGCGGGTGCAAACCAGACGCGGAAGAAAAAAGCTAACGGCAGAATAAAGTGTAAAGCTAACGCGGAAGCTGGCCAAGGCGGCACACGCACGCTAGCGACGGCGAAAAAGAGCGAGTGACAGCGCATCACGCCAGGACCTTTTGAGCGGGCTGTGGAGAGCACAGCACTCTTCTGCGGGACACCAGAACGGGGTGAAATCGGCATAGTTAAGGGGCAGACTCAGGGATTAGTGGCGTGCGGCAGCGAAAGTTCGCACAAAATCGCACAAACTGAGTGCGACAGAATGTAGGCAGCAAATGCAGGCTAGGGCAGCCATCTGAAACATGGAAGACGGTAGTTCAGCACGGGGAACAGTGGCGGGTGGTGACGGCCGTACACTAATTTAGCATGTTCATAGTAAGGTATACAGGCGGCAGAGAAGCAGCGAGTCGTTAAACAGCCTTGTGGACTTTGCATGGGTGAATGGGCCTTATCGGCTTGATATTTCATGTTCTATATCTGGAATAATGTAGTGTCAGGATTTCGGTTGGAGCAAACTCTGGTGTCGGATTTGAAGGTATATCTATAGAGAGACATTTAATCACAAGATAAATCGCGAGGGTGGTTGTCTGGTGCTAGTCTATCAAGCATTTAAATCCATAATTTATCTATTATAAGAGTACTTCGACAGTGTGGGATAAGTTTGCAGTCTATCAAAATACATTTTGAGTGGGGATGTGGGTTAGTTTGATAGATTGATATCTGGATGAAGATCACAGTCGAAAATGAATCGATAGTGTCAGAATGCATGGTCTGTCAAATTTGTTCTAATATCAGTAAATTGACGATAGCGAATATTTATGTTGAGGAAGGCAAGAATAATATTCAAGGATGTGGATATGAAGATGTGAGAGAATCTATGTGGATAGATAGGTCTGTCAATCAATAGGGATGGTTGAAATCTAACATCTAATATTTGATACAATAATATTTGATGTTAAGGT
The DNA here is from genome assembly GCA_002245345.1 of Scheffersomyces stambukii. Taxonomy (NCBI): domain Eukaryota; kingdom Fungi; phylum Ascomycota; class Pichiomycetes; order Serinales; family Debaryomycetaceae; genus Scheffersomyces; species Scheffersomyces stambukii. Next base: position 50,540 of record NBZC01000092.1, read on the forward strand.
CAGGAAGGAATAGTATTCTAGGTTGTCGGATTGAAGATGTTCGAGAATGTATCTAGTGTTTGATAATCAAGAACAATTCTACAGAAGACCAATGTCAGATAGCAGGAGATCGATGTGTTAATGTAAAGATGAGAGATATTTGACATGTAATCTTTCAATCAGCAAGCTAGTCTTGAAGTCAGACAGAATGTATTATGTGGATTGAAGATGAAGCAGTCTGAGAGGATCGATCTAGTGTCTGTCTATCAAAATGAAGTCTGGAGAGTGTCTGGAGCAGGATATTTGTCTAATAATCACATGAATTTGGAGTTTCAAGAAGGGAGCATCCGATAATCAGTCAAAGAGTATGTGGTCTTGGGTTCAGTCTGTAAAAATCTCTATTTGGGTTCTAGATGTCAGTCTATCTATCATGAGTGTATGGCAGGGGAATATAGAATCTATTTGTATCTATGTTGATTCTATCATAATTGTCTATATTGAGTGTCTATGTTGAGTCTATCTTAATTGTCTATATTGGTATCTATCTTGAATCTATATTGAGTGTCTATATTGAGGGTCTATGTTGAGTCTATCAAACGAATCGGGTATCTGGTTGTGGATATTCAATATCTAAGGCTGTCAGATTATCTATCAGTATCTATCTGTAAAGTCAGTTGGAAGTGTATAATAAATCATCATCTATCTGAGATTTATCTTGTGAGTCTGGCAAAAATCTACAATATACCAGTCTCTATTTATCAAAATGAATGGAATGTAGATTTTCGAGAATGATCATGTATCTTGAGAGTCTAAAAATGAACGGAGTCTAGTTGGATTTTCAAGATCTCTGTAATCTATAGTCTCTACGAATCAGCCATCTTAAGTGTCAAATTATCTGGGTGGATGTTTAATGGTAAATTGAGTAATTTGTAATCATTATGATTTATCCAGCATGCGGTCATCAAGAACGAGTTTGATGATGTCTTCAGTCAGGGAGCTATCAGGCAGGTAATCTTAGTTCGAGCTGGAGTATCAGTTAGATATGAATATTGGATGAAATATGTAGTGTGAATCGATGACAAGTATATCGTCATAGTTATATGAAGTTTAATGGGTCTAAATCTGGACAGATATTGATTAGTGTTTAGTCAAAAAGGTATAAAGAAGTAGTCAAAGCAAAGATAAATAGTATCAGTGAAGTATAAAGATATAGGTTATGAGGGGATTGAGCAATATGTAAGACAATAGAGAGATATTCAAAGGAAGATAGGAATAGATGGTTATAGTATCAATGATCAAATGGATTG
>NBZC01000093.1:0-51144 GCA_002245345.1 Scheffersomyces stambukii
CCGGACTCGGGCCCCCGGCCCGGCCCCCGCGCCGTCGACCCCGATAACGAGTTCTCGTTTGCGCGAAAACCAGCTCCGGCAGGGGCGGGCCTGCGCCAGCCGCGGTCCCAGTCCCCGGCTGGTCCCCTCCGGCCCCACCAGCGGCACTCGATTGCGGTGTCGCCGTCGCCAGAGCCTCGGTTGTACGCTGACGACCCCGCCGCAGGGTCGTTTCCGGAGATGCGCTACGCGGAGGCCTCCTTCTATCTCGACGCCGCCCGCCAGTCGTTGGCGGGCACTGCCAGTCCTGCAAACGCGGGGAACCCCGCCAGCCACCCCCATTCGTCCAATCCTGTCAATTCGTCCAATGCTGCCAATCCCGGCAATTCTTCCTCGTTCCAGCCCGCAAATCCAGCCAATCCAAATCTTGCCAAACCAGGCAAACCCGCCTCGTCAGGCCCCGTCCCTGGCCCGGAAAAACAGCTCCCAGCGCTGCCCCGGCCCCACAACGATAACAGCGACGCCCTCCCCCATATGCCGGGTTCGTTCTCCGACTCGCGGGCTCCCGCCAAGAAGAGCGCCCGCCGCAAGCGCAAGTCATGCAAAAAGTGCGGGCTCGAGATCACCGGCCAGTTTGTGCGGGCGTTGCTGAGCGCCTACCACGTCGAGTGCTTCACCTGCAACGAGTGTGGCCAGCAGTGTGCGGCCAAGTTCTTCCCCTACGAGGTCACCCGCTATGGCGTCACCTCCCAGGTGGCTCTCTGCGAGTACGACTACTTCCGCAAGTTGGACTTGATCTGCTTCACCTGCAATTGCGCCTTGCGCGGGCCCTACATCACCGCCTTGGGCAACAAGTACCACTTGGAACACTTCAAGTGCGCGGTGTGCCAGCACGTGTTTGAATCCGACGAGAGCTACTACGAACACGACAGCAACATCTACTGCCACTTCCACTACTCGCGGTTGTACGCCTCCCACTGCGAAGGGTGCCAGTCGTCCATCGTCAAGCAGTTTGTCGAGCTCTTTCGAGGCGGCCGCAACCAGCAATGGCACCCCGAGTGCTACATGGTGCACAAGTTTTGGAACGTGTGCATTCTCGCCGACTCGGTGGGGTTGCAGCACCGCCACAGCCTCGGCGACGACATTTTGTTGGACCTCAAGGCCATCAAGTCCGACGACAGCGACGCCTCCATCGACGCCAGCCTCTTGTTGGCCATCGAGCAACAAATTGAGCACGTGGTCATGCAGTGCTGGCTCACCCTCTCCGGGTACGAAGAGACCACCGCCACCTGCATCTCGGACATGTTGCTCAATGCGTGCACCGGCAACAAGTTCACCGGGTTGGTGGTGACCGGAAAGTTGATCTTGAATGTCGAGGTGCTCTTTGCTGCCCTTGACTACGTTGTGGGCTGCTGCACCAGCGCATCGGGGTTGTTGCACGACAAGTTCCCCTCAGTACCCCACGATGATCTGGAATCATCGGTAAACAACATGGAGCATGAATACTTTCAGCAGTTGCGCAAAGAGCCTCGTAATATTACCGGCAAAATCATGAGCTACTTGGCCATCTTGCGCAAGTCGGATCAGATTACAAAGTCCGGTAGCCTCTCGGCTGAGTTGTTGTCTGTGATTACTGGGTGTGCCCACTACTTGAAGCTCTTGATCAGAATCGGTCTCAACAATGCTCTCAGGCTAAACAAGCTCTACGGAACAACCACCGCAATAGACAAGTTTTTGGAGCTCACAGCCGAGCACGAATCCTTCAACATAACAACCTATGACGAAAACCAGCAGTTGGCCTTGATCAACGACAAGTTGGCAATCCCCGCCAATTCTACGGACGCTTGTTACGCTTGTACAAAGAGTATCGAAAAGTCTTGTCTTAGGCTCGATTCTCGCCGCTGGCACATCAAGTGCTTTGCTTGTTCTTCCTGTAGTCGGGTTATCCCTCCTGAAGAAGCCGATGCAACCAAATTTGACACCACCACCGAATCAATTTTGTGCGCCAACTGCTGCCATCACTTTAATAGGAATTTCACTGGCGGCTATGAAGTCATTAGCGACCTTTCCCAGTTGGTCTACTTATTAAAGATTGCCTTGTTCCGATCGCGAGCTGTCATGAAAATAGACTTTACAAAAGCTCCAATACTCAAAAAATCAACGGTACGGGCATCGAAATCCCCTCAATATCTCAAAACCAGTCAAACCGCCACACCGGAAGAACCAGAGGAAGAATCCCGAAATTCCACTGAAGACAAATATTCTCAAACTTTGAGCGATGTTACTCGCTTGAGAACTAGAAGACAGAGCCAGAAATTGTCCAACTCCATCAAAAAACACGCCCGGAAATCAATAATTGTCGAGGCCCCTGAAGCAGACAAGGCCAGCCAGGATGAAATAAAGAACAACACTTTGGCTGACGAAAGCATTGCAGAAGAACTAGCCGAACTCAGTTTTGATACCCCGGATACCTCACTTCACACGGGCCGAAACGTGAGCTCCAACTCCCAATTATCGTACGACACTCTGCAGGGAGAAAAGTTCACCGTCAGAAAGTCTTTAAAAATTCGTGATGAGCCCCAAAGACAGTTGACCAACAATCACTTGGATAGAACCTCTGACTTGCTCAAAAACGAAAAATCGTTGACATTGGATGACATTCCTCGTATCGTTGCCGCCGAACAGGCAAGAGACCAACGTCCCAACGCATTCAAGCACCACAACTCGTTATATCAACGACAAAAAACTCCGTTAAGAAATGTAACCGGTTCCCACAGCCCTTCTATGATCACCCCAACATCTGCTTTGGACAATATATTGAACACCTCACAGCCTAATGACGAATCGCAATCGTTGAAGAAGCAGAAATACTATTCCGAGCTTAGTAAAGAAGAGCATTTTATCATGCGCCATATTGCCGTGGAAGCACTCAGTCATGTGGGTGGAAATTACAACAAAGATGAATTATTAACGTTGATTCAAACTAAAAAGCTGCCTACATTCTGGGATAAATTTAAGTTTACTGGAGGTGACGGCAAGAAGGACAAGACCATGGCTGTATTTGGAGTTGATTTGTTGGACTTGACGAAAAAGTATGGTATTGATTCAGATCTTGGTGTTGGTCCATCCAAATTGAGAATCCCCATTGTTATTGACGATGTCATAAATGCCTTGAGGCAGAAGGACATGTCGGTGGAAGGGATTTTCCGATTGAATGGCAACATCAAAAAGTTGCGGGAATTGACGGAACAGATCAACAAGAGCCCACTTCGTTCGCCTGATTTTAGTGTTCAGAGCGCAGTGCAATTGGCTGCCTTGATGAAGAAGTGGTTGCGAGAATTGCCCAATCCGTTGTTGACCTACAATTTGTACGATTTGTGGATTTCTTCTCAACGACAAAGTAATCCAGTATTGAGAAAAAGAATCTTGCAATTAACCTACTGTATGTTGCCGCGGAGTCATCGAAACTTGGTGGAAGTATTGCTTTACTTTTTCAGTTGGGTTGCATCTTTTGCCGAAATTGACGAGGAAACAGGGTCAAAAATGGACATCCACAATTTAGCGACTGTAGTGGCACCTAACGTGTTGATTTGCAAGACGTCCCAGAATGGTGACCAACCACAGTCGGGTGATACCTACTTTTTGGCTATTGAAGTTGTCAACCAATTGATTGAACAGCACGAAGAGTTGAGTATCATTCCCGATGATTTGATGCAGTTTTTCGAACGCTGTGGGTTTGGCAGGTCCGAGAAGGATCTTTCCACCAAAGAAATCATGCATCTCGTGGATCGCAGCCTTAAAGACGACCCCAAGTACTTTGACAACTTTGAAATGAAGAATCCAGAGGGCATCCACAGTCAAGAGGTGCGGAGCAATACCGTGACTCGAGGTGAGTCCAAGTTTGCGGGAGAGTTGAATGGGGAAACCCAGGTGATGTAGTTGGAACGACGTTAAGCGCGAGCTCCCGACCACAATTACAATAAACCATACTCTTATGTATATAATAACGTATATTCTCACACTATGTATTACTACTTTAAATATAGGGGCTTTTAGGGGCTGTGGAAAATGCTTAGTTATCAGATTGATCGAAAAATTTTCGAATTGCACACCGTTGGCGGTATGTGTATGGGGTCGTTTCCCACAGAATATATCTAGGAAATAACATCTCTTTGTGGTATTAGCCAACAGTACTTGACTTTCCTCGACGGATCACGTAAACTATTGAACCACTATCAACTTTAGCCAACGGTAACGTAACATTACATCCAATCTTTTGTCATAACTATCTATCGCTATTTATCACAATGTCGTCGCTAACAGCTGACTCTCTCAAACAGATAATACAGGAGAGGCTAAGTGCCAGTCTAGTACAGGTGGAGGACATGTCAGGAGGGTGTGGGCAGGCGTTTGCTGTCATCATCGTGTCGCAAGTATTCCAGGGCAAGAACAAACTCATGAGACACCGATTGGTCAACACTGCTTTGCGAGATGAGATTGCTGCCATTCATGCGTTTACCCAGAAAGGGTTTACTCCTGAGGAGTGGATTGCCCAGGGTGGAAATCTATGAATGCCATGTATGTCGACAGTGTGGATGCATATAGTCCTGGTTCTACTATGTATGGACAATGAGGTATCCACCCAATATCCCTATCCATTACGTAACTAATACACTTAATACACATCTAGTAATACTACTGTGCTGTGCTGACCGATACTATTAGCTTCGACAACCATGGAATGCCTAACCCTTTGGCAAACGCTCTAAATTACGTTTCGTTTGTAAGTACCTCTGTATCGGCGAACAATGGCCAACCACATGGCCACAAGTACCCCGAACATTGTTAAAATGATCACTGGAAAGCTCCGGAGTCCTCCCTCACTCGACTCTGCAATTAGCCCAATCAAGAATGGGAGCCCTGCCGCACCACCACCACCAAAAGCACAAATGAACCCAATTCCCACTGTCTGGAGTTTGGCTGGAAGTATATTTACTGATGCAACAATGGTTGTGGGGAATATGGGACCAACAACCACCCCCGTAACAAACACAAGCACAAATAGTACCGCAGACAAGTTAGTAAAGGCGAGAAGCCAAAACAACAAATACCCAGCAAACGAGAAAACAATGTAGGCCAAGTTAGCCGTTAGCTCATTAGAAAAGTAATGGGCAGTGACAAATCCCAAAAGAATCCGCCCCACGGTTAAGCCCGACCAGAAAACCGTCGACATGTGCGATGAAGTCTTGTAAGTCCACTTCTTGATACGCAACAAGAAAGTCACTAGCCACGTTCCAAATGCCACCTCACCCCCCACATATATGAACAAGATGGAAGCAAACACCCACACTAGCTTTGTGCGAATGGCATCAGCAAAGGTGCCGTTTTGTTCATCACTAATGTCTTGGTTCTGCTCGACGTCGACTTCGAATCCGTTCTTGATAGTGTCCATCTCAAATTCATCGGCATCTCTTGCCTCCCGAGGTACAACTTTCTTGTTCCGAAGCCGAGATACGTACTTGTACTTTCTAGGTGTCTCATACGTGAATGTCAACACCAACATTACCAAGGCCACCGAACCATAAATGGCCAACACGGTGTAGTATTGGTTCCATAACCACGGGTTGTTCTTTTTCTCAAGCAAGTACGTGATCAAAGATGGCGAAATCAAGCTGCCAATACCATAGCAGCCATGAAGAATGCCCAATAACTGGTTGGAATCTACCAAGTTGCCCATCCACGTATTCAAGGTAGCATCAAGGGTACCCAAACCAACACCGTTCAAAAAGTAGCACCCCACAAAGATGATGAACGGAGGCCGTCGTGAGATAACCAAGTAGGCAAATGTCATGGATATTATCCCCATCACCGACACCCCTCTGATCCCCAATATCTCATGGGTGATACTGTTCAACATCGCCATGGTAAGGTACCCCGACACCGACGTCAAAAAGATCATGCTCACCTGCAAGTCATTAATGTGGTAGTACAGCTGGAGCTTGGGAATCAATGTTCCCGCCGATTGTTCCCCTAGGCCAAAAAGGACAAATACAATGAACGATGCAACAATCTGCAACTTCAATCTGGTTGAAAATCGCCAATTTGTGGTGTCAATAACAAGCACTTCCCCCTCAAATTCCACGGTATGGCGTGTAGAAAAGCCATCTAAAACAGGAAATGGTTCAATTTCCACTTCAAGCGCGGGCTCTGGCGAGATCAGACTGGATCCATTTTGGCCCGCATGGGTTTCCGGTGATTTTGGTCCCCATTCGTGCTTATCTGTTTTGGACATTGGAACCGACTAACAAGCAGTTTGCTGCAATCGTTAATTACTTGGCGTCCTATGTGTTTGCGAATCAGATCTGAATGTCAATGTAAAAGAACTAGTTCTGGACCATATCTTAATGTGGAGAAAGGCGGTTGAAAAATCGGAACGTTGTAGATACTTGCTTTTCCTAATTGGGAAGCGTTTCCGCGATGACGGAATCCCACCCCTCGTAAATTCTCTTAAGGTCTGTACACACATTTTTAGGTCTCCACCCCACAAAGTGACCTGGGTGATTTTACGAGCTAATGCAGAATCAAAGGTTTGGCTAAAGTATTTCTTTTTGAGGGAAAACAATTTTTTAATAGGTCTGTTCTTTCAAGAATGTGAATTTCAAAAATACAAACCTAGACTTAAAGTATGCCAGCATCAACTGGATTCCCCAATACGAGGGGATTGTTACTTGATTCTAGAAGGGGAAAAGGTTACTAATCAGGCTTCTAGATCATCACTATAAATTCTCAGTAAATTATAAATCCATTTGGCATTGTACAATGGGAAACTTTTGAATTTTTGTAGCAAGAATTTATCCAATATCGAATTTATCCATTTTGAATTTATCCAATTTAAATTGGGGCCAAAATTAAGAAGAGATTTTTATCTTTTCAGACTATAAGTAGCTTAACCAGTTATTGAAATGCTACAAGGAAGATATTCGACAAGACATGACTAAAAGTAAGATTACAGTGCAATTTAAAATACAATTTTACCCCATATATATTTGAAAAATTGCGGAAAATTGTTAAGACCAATTTGTTTAATATATCAATAACTTAGAAGTAGGTTTATTTCATCTTAAGATTGCAAAAACCTCTGACAAGAGAATCGAAGAATATATGTACCGTATGTAGCAAAATGTCACTGATTTCTTATGCAGCTACCTCGCCAATTATGCACCAGCCTCCGGGAACTACATATTAAGAGAATTTCCTCATGGCGATCAAAAGCTGAAGGTCTTCTGTGCCTTTCACCACCAAGTTTCCAGCTTGAGCGACATTTGCAGCATCACGGCCCGAGATCGACCCGAACTCACATCCGATATGTGCAATAAACAGAAGGAGCCGAGTTATGACTGCTCCGGCCGTTTACGGAACATGCGTTCCTGAATAGCGCGAGGCGATCGGTCCGATGCGCATCCGGCAACGGAAGCTTCCGATTCTCCGATATCAACATAATGCACTCATCTGTATAAATAGCTACGTTTCCTCGAACTGTTTTAGGTTGCATGTCTGGCTGTAGACTCCACACGATGACAAAACTGGCTCTCAAAGAATCTAACCTTTTCAGAACCATCAAGGTGGGCAACTTGGGGTTGAACCACCGTGTGGTGCACGTACCCACCTCCCGGTCCAGATCTGTTGACTTTTACCCCACAGATATCATGCTCGACTACTATGTATCGCGGTCGCAATACCCTGGGACCCTCATTGTGTTTGAGTCGTGTCTAGCATCTCCATTCACAGGGGTTGTTCCGTACAAATCAGGGCTCTGGACCCAAGCTCAGTGCCTCGCGTTGAAAAAGATCACAGACGCCATTCATGCCAATGGAAGCTTTGTCGCGTGCCAGATATTTGGGGCCGGAAGAAACTCCAACTTGCAGTGCTTGGCGCAGTTTGGGGTGCCTTACCTCGTCCCCTCTCCAATATATCCGTCGGAGGCCCACCGGAAAAATGCACTCCAGTTGAATATGCCCATACGGGGTTACACCAAAGCGGAAATCAAGAAGGTTCAGGATGAGTTTGTTGCTGCTGCCGTCAACTGTGTTTCCACCGCGGGGTTCGATATAGTAGAATTGCATGCCACTTCGGGCCACTTGATGGAGCAGTTTCTCTCTCCGTTGTCTAACCACAGAGAAGACGAGTACGGCGGATCGGTGGAAAATAGGTGCAGGTTTTTGCTCGAAATAGTTGACAGGTGTATTGCCCATCCTGAGATCGGGGCCGCCAGAGTGGCGGTGAGGATCTCCCCATGGTCTCTGCACAATGGTATGGACCATAGTGAGTATGCACTCAATGACGAATACCCTCCTTTGCAGTGGTGCCAGTATCTTTTGAAGCAGTTGGAAATACGGAAATCTCAGGGCAACGAAATTGCGTACGTATCGATGGTGGAAGCTCGAGTATCTGGGTCTTCGGATGCCGATGATACGGGCAAGTCCAACGACTCCCTCTTGCCCTTGTGGTCGGGGGTGATCATAAGAGCAGGTGGGTACGCTACCAATTACAAGGGAGACCCGTTTTCGATTGCTTCCAACGCCCAGAATCTACGGGTGGAGAACGGCGTGCCTTTGCATTACGAGACTTTGTTGAACGACGTGGATAATGACGACAGGACCTTGATTGGATTCTCGCGTCCATTCACCTCTAATCCTGATTTGGTCAAGCGGCTAGAGAATGGGTGGAAGCTCGACCGTTACCAGAGACCATACTTCTACACCCACACCGTAAAGGGGTACTTGGAGTTTGACAACTATCGCGACGACCAAGACAACATGTTGACGTTGTCCGAAGAAGAATTAAATAGAGAAGGTGTTGCATTGATCTAATTCAAACGGTTTGTCGATAAACCCTAATCGCCGCGGGATTTGGTCCAACTGCACATATGGAATACGGACCATAAATCCGCTCATATAGATTCTATATATTTGTAATAATAAGACCCCTTTGTCTTGCCCCTGTGCCTGGCACATTTCCGATGCTGCAAGTCCGTATATTTAGGGTTTAGACGTGTCTCGTAAACACAAAAAATATTTGATACAAAAATCTACACGAGTCTGTGTACATGTCTATTGTGCTGTACATGCCCTTCTTGCCAACACATGTGCACGTGAACCTATGACGCTGATACAAGGAGTTGGAAACCAACACCATGCTGACTCTGGATTACATTTCTGACTCGCAAGACGAAGAGAACCAGTTGGATTCGGCCGTTATTTCCCCATCACTACTATCAAAGAACTTGAACCAACTACCTCCACAACAGAGAAACAATGCTCGAATACGATTGAACGAGTTTGGCAACTTTTTCGTCCAGTCGTCCCCGCATCCTACAAGTACATCAAATTCTCACAATTTATTTGACATCGTTGAAGACAGCGATCCCGATGTTGTAGATCTTACATTTGACACTCCGGTACCGTCTAGTCCTCCACCTAGAAGTAATAGACCTTCTTCCACCAGTAACCTTCCTCAACCATCCAGTCGCAAAATTGCAAATCAAAAAGATCACGAGATTGCTGGGCAGGTTACAAACCAGATAATAAATGTGTCACCAGGGTCAAGCCCAAATCGCGAAGCGGAGCAAGAACACGAGAACAATCATAACTTAAAGATATACTTGGATTCTAGAAACTACGAGCCTACTGTCCTGTCTCGTAGAGGTCTTCGAAAGAGAAATTTTGCCAGCACCCACCCCTACCTCGCTGATCAAGCTCATTACTTGGGCCTTACTAGTATTGATTATCTCAATGAAGTCTACGAAGAAAATAACCAAGACCTTGAGGCTATTGTCCAGTACTTGAACTACAATTATGTCAAGATAAAAGAAGCAAATCCCCGTGATTACAAGTATAGATCCAAAAACTTTTACACCATTTTGGGTAAGCGATCACATGTTGCCCAGCAGACAGAAATGCAAAGCGACAAAACTGAACCACCTAGTAGCCAAGTTGATACCTATGTAAATCAGTCCCAAAGCGAGATCTATGAGTCGTCGGATAGCGAGCAAGAAGAAGAACTTCAACTCCCCAGGAAACATCGCATAGTCATTGACGACGACGAAGAAGATGGTGCAATTTCTGATGTCAGTTCAAATAGTGACACGGAAACTGAATCAGAGTATGTAAGAGTTGGAGGCCGTTATAGAAGAATGAAGCATTTGTTCAAGGGAGCTTTGCCTGAGTCTGCCAAACGCTTACACTTGTTTACCAAACCGCAACCTCTCAAGCAAAGACAAAAGGCCCCGCAACCTAACAAGAAAGGAATTGCTTTGCGGAAACCTTTTCGAAAATCAAATAATATGGAATTGATGAATAATTTCGTGGATGATAATATTGTATATGATACTGCTAATGAATTGTATCATGAGCTTTATGATGAACCAATCCATGAACTTTATAATGAACCAATCCATGAAGAATCTGAACCTCTAGTTTCAAATCTCATGCTTCTGGATATTTCTCGTCAGAATTCAATTGTCATTTCTTCAGAGAGCTCAGATTCCGAAATTCAATCCCAGGATAGTGATCTTGATATTTTTGAAAAAGTCGACAATCTAGCTCCATCTCCAATAGATGCAAATAGCACTTTATCTGAAGGTCTTGAGAATTTTGATTACGACGGAGATATTCGTGAATCAGATACCATTAATCGAATGTTTTCCGCAGTTCCTCGGTCCAAATCTTCAACAAAGAAAAAGTATAAGCAGAGCAAGTTACTGGTAGGGCTCTCCAAAAGTCTGGAAACAGTCAGAACGACGCTGGTCGGTCGTTCAACTAAAAGAGGGTTGACTGGTACAATGCACAAAGATAGTTCAAGCACAAAAAGAAGCACAAATACAGACTATAGAAATCTTCCTGTGAGGTCATTCTCAAGTCATCTAAATTCAAATAGAACAGTGACAAATCGAAAAAGGAAACGGAATAGCTCGTCAGTGGTTTCAAAAATTCTCGAAAAGTCGGCAAATGCAAACCCAAAATCATTGTTAGAAAAAGATTATACTTTTAGACGAACTCCAGTAGTTGCTACGGTAGCTTATGAGGCTGAAAGTGATACTAGGTTTGTAAAAAACACGCATCGAAGCAACAACCCATCATTACCCCAAGTTCCAGTGAGTTTTAAATTAACAGGAGCTCCAAGATTTCATCGAGACAGTATTCTCAGCTTTATTGACATTCATCAACTAAACGGTTTGTCAAATGGAAATTCATACAACTTACGCAAAGATTCAGTAACAATACATATTTCCAATGAAACCTATATTCTTACGTTGGTGAATATCGCACAATCATCACAGAATTTGGTAAAGATAATTATTCATTTATCCAAAATTTCAAGAACCTCTTATCGCCCACCAGAGTTAATGAAACAAGAAGCATACCAAGTTCTAAAAGGTATACTAGAGTGGCTTGTAATATCACAAGATCTGCCAAATGAACATTTTATTAAATCATTCATTTCATGCATCAGTTTACTAAGACAATCACAGATATACAATGATATGGTTCCATATTTGATGTTGTTGCATTTTACAATATCAGTTCTATTAGCGAGATACCAAAAGACAAAACCCCCACATTTTCTGTCTTTATGGAATGATTTTACTTTTGATTTCTGGAAGTATTTCTTTGATAAATTTGCGGCAGAAGAATTTGAAAAGATGGCGACAGCAGGAAATTATGACTTTCAACATCAATACGAACCTTTATCTTCGTTCGAATCCTTTTACATTACAACATCACTCTTAAAAATTAAAAATGACTGGTGGACTTCCATAAATTCGTTTTTGAAAATGTCCAGAATGGAAGAGACCAAATCTTTAGATGCTTTGTATTGCTTGTGCATCTGCAATAAATCAAAACCGAACTGGGATCCATTTTATATCATTTTTAATAATTTTTCTGGTGAACTTACAGCCGATATCTTGAATAAATATTTGGAAGTCTTATTTCAGTTGCATCACAGATATGGCTGGGCACTCGAAGAAAAAGCATTGGTTCAAATATTTACATTTGTTGCTAATCGGAAGTTTGCAAATTTGGATGAGGAATGGATTATGCCCGAATTAATCGATAAAATACAATCTAGGTATGATATACCCGACGATACATTTTTTGGCAAATTCTTGCAATTTGTTCATTGGTATGCATCAGAATTAGATGAACCTCAGAAGATGAAACGATTTGCTACAAAGTTGTTTACTTCCAGTCGATACCATTATTTTGATGACCAAAACCACCGAATCATGCTAATCAATAGGTTAAATTTGATTATCTTAATTGCTCAATTATCTACTGTGGACATAAGCACCCAACTTTATGACTTAATTTCTACAATACCTCATGATGCAGACATTGACTTTATGGAAATAATCATTAATGCACTTATTACTACAACAAATATTTCCGTTACAAAATATTTGCCAATTCCTGTTAAAAGTATACAAGAAATTTTTGCTTATTGTTTTAACGGTTACTTTTCCATAATAGGCTTAATAAAAATCTGGAAGAATTTTATAAGGTCATGGAGAATCTTGTTTAGAGATTCCCGATTCTCAACAGCAAATCATTTGCAATTTTTGTCTTTAATAAAATCATTTGGATCAAATATTCCTGAGAGACTATGCATCGACATCTGTGAGCTCTTTTTGAATAGTTTGGATCATATAATTTCACAGACAGAAATTGTTCAAGGACAAGAAAATATTCTTTCAAATGTTGCTGAGAGTGCATTGAACATGCTACATTTTCAAATGGGAAGGATTCCTTTACCTACTGTATCTGAGGAAGAGAGGCTAGATAATTTGATAAAATTATGTGTTACCTTGTGGGTTAAGGCAAGCAACACTCTACCGAATCAAAATTGGGAAAGAATGGTTCTACAAACCTTCCCATACACTGGAAACTTGTATCTGAGACAAAAATATGCCTTTTTCTTTTATTCAGAAGTACTCAAATTCAATAATTTAAGAGGCTGTCAAGAAAATGTTACATTGATGGTGGTTAAGGATTTGGTTTCTTTCAATATCTCGAAATATTTGGTTGTGGTACTCAATCAGTTACAAAAGGACAAATGGGAGCCTTTCAATTACAACAAGGTAACGCCATCTGAAGAATTGAACCCTTTGCTAGTCAAAGGCTCTCGTCATTTGTTGGTTCAAAATGTATTGCAGAACATAAGCAAATCAATTGCTTTGCATTCGTCATTTAAGAAAGAGCTTCTTGAAGAAATGATAAAAGTTATTGGTCTGGAATTCGAGAAGTATTATTCCTCATGTTGGTATAAAGAATTCTGCGTCAGTGTAATCAAACTGATACAAAAATATTGCTCAGAATTAGTAATTAAGGAAGACCTTGGGGATAAGTTGTTCCTGGTAGCGATGAAATTAGGTATTCTGAAAACGGATTTCAATGCCTTCAAACTTCGCAAGTCGCCTCTCATCCAAAGAATAAGAGCTTTACATGCTAGCCTTGTCAATGAAGTCAAATTCAAAGGGTCTAGTAGAAATGTTCTTGAGCAGTACATCAAAGAAGGAGACGTGGAATTAGTCTATCATTTACTTGCTGTATACATTAAAGCAATTACTGAAGGAGATAATCAAGTTTTGCAATATTTGGTTCACATTCTAAGACATTTGGGAACTCAATTAAATGAATATTGCTACCAAGTAAAGCATCCTAGTATGCGAATGTTCTTAGGCCTAGTTATGAGAGCCTACACCGTTTGCTTTACCAGAATTGCGTATTACCAAGTCCATCTTGATGTTATTAGGAATGTTGTATTGATTTTGCATAATGTTTTGGTGCTTTTTGAGGGGTATTTGGATTGGGAAACCGTTAAGAATATGGTACAACAATGCTTGTGCAATATGGGCGAAGATGTTCCTTGGCAAATGTCTTCTTATAGTATTCGAGATATTGATGACAATATCAATGACGCCGAAGTCTTTTTGGGGCAACAAATTGACAAAAAGACTATCGAAGAAGAGAAGACTGCTCTTCTCGATTACTTAGATTATAGAGTAGACGATGCATCACATTGCGCGGAAAACATAGAGTTGGCAAAGACCACAGAATGTCTTCCTTTTAGTTACGAATTTTAATGACTTATTTGCATTTTATTTTACATTTTAGCATTTATTTATAATACATGAATGATACAGAAAGTGAAAAGCCAGCTATTCTAGTCCCCTTTGGCTTTTTATTAATTTGATTTCTGACTCAAGCTTGTCCTTGGCTTTCTTCACATCAAGCAAGGTAACAACAGACCGGATCAATTCATCATAGCGAGCCATGGTCTTTCTTGTGGGCATGACTGGTTTCCAAGTAGTACCACCGCCAGTGGGGATATCCAATTCCTCTAACAAGGTACTGACAGATTTAAGTACTGACTGCTTTTGTTGTAGTCCAGGCAATCTTTGCGATGATCTCAAAATCACACCAGGGTTAAGCTTTTCGGTGCCATGGAAATGTAATCCATAAGCTTCCTCTTCCTTTTGGGTCAACCGCTTCACTAATAATTGTTGTATTGCATTTGCTTCTTCTTTAATAGCTGGATTGCTGTGGTAATTTTGTTTGAGCATACTAGCCAAATGATGCTGCAACTCGGTTTGAAAAGTGCGATCCTTTTTGAAAGAAGAAGAAGCAGCATACGGTATGGGGGGTGGTACCGGGTCTTGTGATCCAGATGCCTTGTTTTGTTGTTGGATTTGTCTCTTCTTCTGATGCTTGTCCATGATCATCAAATTATTGTATAAGTTGGTCAACCCTTGCGACGATTGATATTGAGAAACATTCTGTGTAGCTTGAGGTGAGTCTAAAAGAGTCAACAAGTTTGAGCGTTCATGTAACATTTTCTTGGCGGCCAACTCAAACCGTCTCGCTTCTATCACCAAAGATTCTTCTTCTGCTATTTCTGCAGGGGTTCTCTTCAAGAGATTTTCCAAGTATTGCTTTCTTTCAAGTTCACGAGGCTTCGAGTATGCTTTCAAAGATTCTATTATTGCCGGGTTTGAATTTTCTTGCTCAGCAAGGATCTTGATACATAAGCGGTAGTAATGTTCCTTTAAGTCCTCGGCTGATCTATTAGTAGGGTAGGCGTACCTATCGTGGATGATGGGCCATTTAAGATCGAAGATCTTACATTGGTCAAACAAATACTTTGTTTCATCGTAAGTCCAGTCTTCTTCTTTTTCCTTTTCAGGTTCATTCTGTCCCTCGGTGGATTTAGATTCGTTCTTTGATAGAGTCACTTCTGGCTTTGATTGTTTTTGCTCTTTCTCTTCTTCGTTCAGTTGGGCTTGTTTCTTTTCGTCTTTTTCAGGCGGATCCTGTTTATTATCCTCCAGTTTTTGCTTTTCTTTCTCCTGCTGTTCCTTCTCTTTCTCTTGCTGTTCCTGCTTTTCCTTTTCCTGCTTACTTCTTTCTCTCTCGCGTCCCTCCTTCTCCTGTTTCTGCTTTTCTGCGCTTTCCTTTATCTCTTCCATGAACCTATCATACGTTTCTTCATCAACAAGGTCGGGGATGTCCAATTTGGCGTTGAACTTTTCAAAGAAATATGGTTTGTTGGCCAATTCTTGTTCAAGGAAATCCTTGGACCCCTTGACCCAATGGTGCAAGGTGATTTCGTCGCTATCCTTGTTCTCTTTGTTGGGATGAAACGCCATTCTCGTCCACGGCGAAGGCTTGAACTTCAACTTGTCCCTTTGATTGCTCGAATAGTTGCTGGACGTGAGGTTTATGGGAGGGGTGTTGGGTCCAAGAAGGTTGTACAACTCTCGAGCCATTCCCGTGGGTTGCTTGGCGGGCGCCTCCGACGACACCTTCTGCTTCTTCTTGGCCGGCATGGCCTGCTCGGCCCTCAGGATGTTCAACACATCCAAAATGTCGTTTGCTGACATGGTGGTCCGTGGTTGTAGAGAGGAATATCTTGTGAAGAGTATGTATGTGTTTGTAAATGTGCTTGGGATTATGTGCAGGAAGGCATAGTGGTGATTTATACGGTCTACCAACCTTGTGTCAACAACTACAGCAGCATGCAGGTTTTAGAGTAGTGTAAAGTGTACATGAAAGCGACAGGTCAGATTGAATTTCATGGTAGCGTTACCCGCTTATGGCTTGATAGGAAATTTGACTAGAAACAAGCCCGATACTCTTGGTTCTTCTTACACTCTTGGTTCTTCCTTACCACTTGGTTCTTTCTTTACTACTATTGCAATTCATGAAGATGCTAAAACGTTCAGGGTGGGACAAAAGAATTCGTGTAAACTTCTTGTAGGTTGCGACATGCTGTCAGAACTCTAGCGTTACCAAACGTAGAAATTGCCCTAAAACAATGACCTCCAATGATTATTCCCTGTGTATTCCTATGCTACGTAATGATAAACATTCCTCTCACTATCGTCTCTCTTCAAATACTCCTTTTCAATCAACTCTTCTATTCTCTGTTTGATCAAAATTATCGACGGCTGGAATCGGTTGGATAATTGTTTGATCAACTCTTCGATCAACTCATTGTGCTTCATGGTTTGACGAGATTTCATCACTCTCACTATTGCTGCCTGGACTTCAAATTTGCGTCCCTCAGTGATGTTGGCCTCTACTTCTTCCTTTTCTTGTTGCTGTTCGGTCTTTTCTGGTTTTGGTTTATTGGCAGCAGCCGAGGAAGAGGCTGAAACAGTTAGCACCTTAACTTTAACGGACGGAGACCTAAAGTTTTTGTTCAATTTGAAGACGTCGTTATCATTGACATCCTTGGACATAGGTTGCTTGATCAATAACCTCAGCCTGGGGGCTACTGCAATTGACTGTAGATGTCTTTTCAAGTCGGATTCAGGAATTCCTGTTAGCTCTGCAATCTGCAAATACGACAACTCCCTCATTTCATCAAATGCCAGTACCATTGTGCCTTCCGAATCAGTTGACTGAGGAGCAAACAATAGCATGATTATCCCGGCATATGTAGACATGTTTATTTCATAAGTACGTGAAGGGTAAGTGATTCGCAAATCCATGGACCCGAATTTGGGACTCCAGAATAATGACTTGTTATCATTCTTTTTGCCGGTGAACCAAAACTCCTCAAATTCACGAATGGTATTTCTGAGTTGCCGGGGCCATATGAAAGGAGAGGTGTCATTTTCTGTCTTGGAAAACCACTTATAGTCCTTTGTCATTGATTTGGGCCAATCAGTTACGTTGCAAATCTTCATGTCAAGGTCTATTAAATCAGTCTTGTTGGACTTGGAAATGTACTTTCTCCAATCATTGGTGATATCTCTGGACAGTTTGATATCTTTATTCATTTTAATAACTTTGTCGAGTGAAGAAGTGCCCATTTCCTCGCCAAGCTTAGACAATATCAATTCCTCGATATCTACCCCTAGTTTATTGTTGATCGAGATATTCAGCAACGAGCCTTTGGAATTCAAAAACCGTTTTGCAAAATGATTGGCATAGTTTGCTTCAAAGGCATCTTTGTCCTTGATGAAGCGCAAAAATTGAATTGATTTGCCAATGAGTTCTTCTGTCTCGTCACCCGAGGTTATGGATATCTCCTTCATGTTGGAACCTTTACTCAATTGTTTGATGAAGTAGTCCATGTATATGGAAAGCAACTCAGGGGCATTGACGGAATTGGAAGTCTTTTTCCCCGAAGAGGCGGTTCCGTTGATAAAGTCTCGCATGGCAAAGGTGATTGTTTGTTCGACAATGGGGTTCAGCAGGAAGGATTGTTTCCATACCGAGGTAATTTGATCACGGTACTGTAGTACGGTTTCGATCCATTTTGTGGCAAATGCAGTGGAGGATGTGGAAGACTTTTTGCTGGAACCGTTCGATTGGGAGTCGAGAGAGCTCTTAATGTATTCGGGTATAGTAGAGCCTTGAGCCACGATGCTTTCTTTCAAGCGCAAGCGCAACAAGTTGTAGTCGTCGTCAAAACGTCCCACCAAATTGTATAGTAGTTTCAAGTCTAGAAAATGGTATGTTTCGTTCTTTTGCTCAAAGATGTTTGCCATTAATGGCTTCAACCAGTAGTCCAACCCCTGGTGTTGGTAGGGGAGCTGGATGATCTTGTCGATCTTATCCTTGATGAGAATGTTGTTCATAAGATCAACTAGCTTGGGGTAGGTGGAGCGGGGCAAGTAGAAGCTGATTCTATTTTCTTCGTCCTTGATGAACTGACTGGTGTCACACAAGTACTTGGACCCCAGGTTGTAGCCCACGTACTTCTGCGCAAGATCGAAGAAGAAGGTCTCCGATCGCGAGAGGAATGCTGGCTCGAACATGATCTGGTAGTAGTTTTCGCCGTAGAGGATGTCGGCGGCGCCCTGCTCCACCAAGAGCTCGAGCATGGTGATGATTTTGGTGATGTACATGTTGGAGGTGATGACGGTGCCGGAGCGGCTGGCGGTGATCTCGTCGATGACGATGGCGACGATCTTGCGCCCGAGCTCGTCGTTGTTGTGCTTGATGACGTTGTCCTTGAAGAGCTGGATGCCCAAGTCGTAGATCAAGAGCTTCTTGTGCTCCTTGACGTACACGCGATTGAGGTACATCAACACGTCGCTGATGAACTTCATGGACTGCAAGTGCTCGTCCCACTCCTGGATGACCGCCTTCATGACGTCCTCGTTGCCGGTGGAGATGGCTAGCAAGCGGTCGCGTCGCAGCAACAAGTGCAGGGAGATGGCGCCGGCGACATTGTCGTACAACCGGGAGCCGTACTTGCGGAGCACCAACACGTACGCCTTGCGGTAGAGCTGCTCGTACGACAAGTTGGACACGTTTTTGTTCTGGATGTGGCTGATGGCGTTGGCGAGAACCGTCCATGACTTGTCAAAGTCGACGGTGGGGTCGGTGGAGGCGGGGTCTGCCGAGGAGCTGACGAGCGATTTGCGCGGGGGTCTGATTTTGGAGCGTCTTCCTCCTGCAGGGAGCATCTTGCCGGGGTGCATCGAGGCCCTGGACACGGGGTGGCGGTGGGGGAAGGACTGGTAGGAGTAGAGGGAGAGGGAAAAGGCTTAATGTGCAAAAGCGCAGGTGTATTGCAGGTTGGGATGGGCACGTGAAAAATGAGCGTGGCGAGTCATGTGATAAGCGAGCACGTTCTCTACAACGTGATCAAACACGTGAACAAAACGTTATGTCGCACGTGAGTATCCACCGGTGAACTTCACGATGCCACCACCGCGTGACTCCCCCGCGTGATGCCCGCACGTGCGCGCCTCATGTGACGCCCTTACAAATGTTCCCGCTGCCATTGGCCCCGAAAAAGGCGGGGGCGCTCCTGAACCGGCGCGGAACCGGCGCCGGAACTTTTGACGCCGTGAAAAATGTCAGTGCCATGAAAACTATAAAAGTTTCCCTCACTCCACCCCTTTCTCTGCTTCATCCACCATCTGGACAGGCACACACCGCGCTCAGCAACATCATGGCCCCCAGAACGTTATACGACAAGGTGTTTGACGACCATGTGGTGCACCGCGACGAGTCCAACTCGTACTTGTTGTACATTGACCGACACTTGGTGCACGAGGTGACGTCACCGCAGGCATTTGAAGGGTTGAAGAACGCCGGCAGGGGCGTGCGCAGGACGGACTGCACCTTGGCCACCGTGGACCACAACATCCCCACGGTGTCGCGGGCCAACTTCAAGGACATTGACTCGTTTATCGACCAGGACGACTCGAGATTGCAGGTGAAGACGTTGGAACAGAACGTCAAGGACTTTGACGTGACCTACTTTGGCATGACCGACGACCGCCAGGGGATCGTGCACGTGGTGGGGCCCGAACAGGGGTTCACGTTGCCCGGAACCACCGTGGTGTGTGGTGACTCCCATACCTCCACCCACGGGGCGTTTGGGGCGTTGGCGTTTGGTATCGGGACCTCGGAGGTCGAGCACGTCTTGGCCACCCAGACCATCATCCAGACCAAGTCCAAGAACATGCGCATCACCGTGGACGGCGACTTGTCGCCGGGAATCACCTCCAAGGACTTGGTGCTCCATGTCATTGGTGTCATTGGTACTGCTGGTGGTACCGGGTGTGTCATTGAGTTTGCGGGCAAGGCCGTGGAGAACTTGTCGATGGAAGCCCGGATGTCCATCTGTAACATGGCCATCGAGGCCGGCGCTCGTGCCGGGATGATCAAGCCCGACCAAACCACCTTTGACTACATCAAGGGCAGGCCGTTGGCCCCCCTGGGCAACGAGTGGGACAAGGCCGTGGCCTACTGGAGGACGTTGCACTCCGACGACGGCGCCCACTTTGACTACGATATCAAGATTGCTGCTGCCGACATTGTGCCCACCATCACCTGGGGGAACTCCCCCCAAGATGCCTTGCCCATCACCGCCAAGGTCCCTGATCCAAACCATGTGAGCGACCCCATCAAGAAGGCCGGCATGGAAAGAGCCTTGAAGTACCAGGGGTTGACCCCAAACACCCCCTTGAAGGAGATCAAGATCGATAAGGCCTTCATTGGCTCCTGTACCAACTCGCGGATAGAAGACTTGCGGGCTGCTGCTCGCGTGGCCAAGGGCCACAAGAAGGCCGACAATGTCAAGTTGGTATTGGTGGTGCCGGGATCAGGGTTGATCAAGGCCCAGGCCGAACGCGAGGGCTTGGACAAGATCTTTGAGGCTGCCGGGTTTTCATGGCGAGAAGCTGGGTGTTCCATGTGCTTGGGGATGAACCCTGATATCTTGGACCCCGAAGAAAGATGTGCCTCCACCTCCAACAGAAACTTTGAAGGCCGTCAAGGAGCACGTTCCAGAACCCACTTGATGTCTCCAGCCATGGCCGCCGCCGCCGCCATCAAGGGCCACTTTACCGATATCCGTGAGTATGACTATGACTCCACCGACGAACCGGGCATTCCTGTGGAACAAGAGGTTGAGGACAAGGAATTGCAAGATGCTGTGTACCAACACGAAAAGGAGTATATCGAAGACACCCCCAACACCGAAAATGAGAGGATAAACGATGTTCCCAAAGAGCCCGAAGCCAAGAAGCCCAAGACAGATGCCTCAGGGCCAGTGGATAGCTTCACTTTGCTAACGGGTATAACCGCTCCTTTGTACAAGGCCAACGTTGATACCGATGCCATTATCCCTAAGCAATTCTTAAAAACCATCAAGAGAACCGGGTTAAAGAATGGTTTGTTCTACGAATTAAGATTCACCAAGGATGAAAAGACCGGCAAAGACGTTGCCACCGACTTTGTCTTGAACGTCGAGCCCTACACCAAGTCGGAGATTTTGTTGGTCACCGGAGACAACTTTGGGTGTGGTTCTTCCAGAGAGCATGCGCCATGGGCTTTGAAAGACTTTGGCATCAAGTGTATCATTGCTCCTTCCTTTGGGGATATATTTTACAACAACTCGTTCAAGAACTTTTTATTACCAATCAGATTACCTCAGGAAGAAATTGAAGGCAAGTTGATCCCCGTGGTCAAAGAGGGCCACAAGTTGACGGTGGACTTGCCAAAGCAGCAAATCAGAGACGGGGAAACCGACGAGGTGTTGGTAGACCACTTTGACGTGGAAGAGTTCAGAAAGCACTGCTTGGTCAATGGTTTGGATGACATTGGGTTGACGTTACAGAAGGAGGAATACATCAAGAAGTACGAGGACAAGAGAAGAGTCAAGTTTTCGTTTCTCGAAGGGGGCTCCAAGTTGGTGAAGCCCATCAAAGGCAGCAAAAAGTCCATTTACGGCAACAAGGCCCAGGAGTGGTGATTGCGATTGATTTTTGACTTATTTATTACGCCTATACGATCAAACGGCTTCTCATCAACATAATAGATACCTGTATTGATAACGAATCCAATAATGACGTAAACAAGGGCTGCCCTGTAAACATGAAAGGCAAGCTAAGAAAAGCAGTCTATAAAAGTTGTAATTCAATGCAGCAGAATTGAATAGATAGTACATAAAGGCCGATATCAGCCGATAACGGACAATACAACGTGGGGAGGAACATAGAAACTCCGGGCGTCCTTTCCAACGAGGTGGAAACGGAGATGGGCACTAGTCGGCACGCTCCGACATAACCTGTTTGACGGGCTCGGAATCGTAGTACAACTTGTGTTGTTGGATGTAGCGGATGACGGAGTTGGGGAGCAAGTACTGCACCGACATCCCCCGTCGGATGAACAAGCGGATCTTGGTGGAGGAGATGTCGTTGTAGATCAACTGCTTGATCACCAACACGTTTCTCCTGTGCTCGTACATGATGTCGTGACTCAACAAGAAGCTTCTGACGTCGGAGCCCGTGCGCTCGACAATGAGACAGCCGTACTTGCCCAAGATGTGGTGCAAGTCGGCGTCGGCCCACACGTCGGGCTCGCCCATGGACTCGATCAAGTCGCCGCCGGCGAGAAGCATGATCTTGACGCCCCTGTTCTCGCCGGACTTGGTCTTGATGCCCCCGCGCTTGATGTTGACCTCCTCGTTGAAGTGGTCCAACACCAACGCCGTGCGGGTGTACTTGGGCTGCAATGACTCCCACGCGTCCACCATGAGCCACGACGACGTGCGCTCGCACGCCAACTCGCACATACGCACGCGGTGGTGGGCCGGGGCCAACCCCTGCTTCTTGTAGTTGGACGACACCGGCGAGTAGTAGCCCCCCACCACCTCGAACCGCGTCTGTTCGGTGATGGCGTCCAACGCCATCTCAAACATGCGCAAGTGCAAGTAGGTGACGGGCGAGAACGACCCGCACGCCACAATCACCAACGGGTACTTGGACTCGTCCAGCAACGTCGTTGCCAACCGGTGGGTGGGGAAGTGGTAGTCCTCCCATGTGGTGGCCTGGCGCTGGATGCCGTGGGGCACCTCCTCCAAGTCGGCAATCTGCGACGACTTGACCTGGATGGTGGGAGGGTATATAGGGTGGGCGTCGCCGTCGGAGGGGACGGGGCCTGGGGCTGTTGCTGGGCCTGGGGCGGCAGGGTTGCCCCGTGCGGAAGGGTTGGCCGTGGTGTCGCCCTGGTGGATCTCCTCGTCTGAGGACGAATTGACCAAGTCGGTGTGTATCCTCGGGATCTTGGAGTGGTACTTGTCGTCGCCAGTGTCGTGGGAGCCCGACTTGTGGCCGTGGCGACTGTGGGCCGGGTGGGGCGGGGGGCCGTCGAGGGCCTCGCCCAAGTCCGCCAACACAAACGGCTGGATGGGCATGTTCTTGGGGATCTTGGACGAGGGCGCCGTGGGCTCGATGTTCCTGTTCAACGACGGAGGCGTGAAGTTGGGGTCGTGGGTGGGGTCCATGGTGTCTAGGGCGTCTACAGGGGACAAGGCCAGGGACTCTGGGGGTGGAGGCGGGGAAAGGGCAATGGGGGCCGGAACCGGCGCAGACAGGGCCGAAATCGGAAACGCGGGCAGCGACGGGACCTCGAGGGAGCGCGGGCAATCACGAGAGCAAAGGTTCCGGAACCAGGGGCCTCGCCAACGGTATTTATAACGCCAAAGATGGAGAACAAAACGGCACTGTGGGTACGAAAAATTAGTGAGGTTATGGCCCTTGTGGTTTTGTGCAACGCCTGTCTGGGTTAAAGCCCGAAGTCACGACACTCGCAAGCCACGGGACGGGGCCCGCGAGCGGTGCCGTCACCATAGCGACCAGGGGCGGGCACATGACGACAATGGGGGGAGAGGGGGGGGCGGAAGAGGCCAATATCCGGTGGGGTGGTCAGGTGACGCCTGCCGTGGCCAGGGCTTGTCGCCGGACTACTGGCGCACGAGTGCGACGCCGGGTGCAAACACCGCCGGTTGCGTGCGACATTGTGGCATCGTGTGGACAATGAGCGCGGAGAGTGGTCTGGACTCCTGGGTGTTGTGGTTGTGTCACGGCCGTGTCCTGGATGTGTCCGGGCTGTCTCGTGACTAGACCGGCCCTACACCTGTCCCCAGCCGTTGTCCCTTAGGGCCCCGCCCTAGGCCTGCGTCCTATCTACTGCTTCTAGTCGCCGTCGTTCTAGCCAGCTCTGTGCGACCTTTGCCACTTGCTGCGGGGTGGGCAAAGTAGCGGCAAATGTCGAATATGCGACCCCAACCCGGCCAGCAACCGGATGCCCACCAGACACTCCAAGAGCTTCCTTCTCTGCCGCGGATGCCCCGGTTTGCAGCAATTACTGTGAGCGTCTTTGAACGGGGCTTTTGTGTCGCTGGGGCCGAAAAACTGCCATCAAATTTCATCGCCAACTTGCTGGGTCCACCGTCCTGGGAACACATCGCCATGTCGTCGACAGCAAAGAACATCCGGCCGGGCAAGAGGCTAATGGCCGCCAGCGGCAAGTGCGCCAAAGACGGGTTTGCCTACGGCACGTGCGTGCTCAAGAACTACCAGACGATGTCCAAGGACTTGTGTGCCCGCGAGTTTGCGGTGTTTCAGCAGTGCGTGCAACAGCAATTGGCCAGGAAGTAGGGCCGGCCGTGCGAGGCTGCTGCACGGCCACTTGCTCAGGATGGCGCCTTTGTATTCTACATGCGTTTAAATCGTCGCCATCAACGCTCTCATCGCCATCGCCATCGCTTCGCTGCGCGCACGTGATCGGAGTCCGTGACTCACCGAGTCATGTGTTCAGTCTGGAACTGACGGCCTCCGGGTGCCCAAAGCCACGTATCCAGGCCTGTAAATACTCTAATAACATCCCCAATACACATATACGGTAAACACGTCCCGTAGACACCGCCAGATTGCCCCGAAATTTCCTGGTGCCCGTGCTTTCATGACTTTATGACTCCGCAGTCACTTTTGAGCCTGAGTCAGCAGTCATATTTTCCCCCCGTGGTTTTGCTCAAATTATAACGACAAGTTGTGAGTACATAATCAAATGATTAATCTCCATGTGAGCAAAATATCAAAACTAGTGGACGGGAGCTGCAAGCGTGTAGATGTATTTGTACAGTGGCTGCGAGAAACATTTGTATGAGGCAGAACTCGAGTTTGTCAACAAGAATACGGCAAAACCGGACCGCAGTCCGGGGCATGGTGGGGCACTAGAAGCGAATTATCTGCAAATTGTGTAAACCAATGCACACACCATAATTATTTGGCCTGCTGCTTTGTGGCCACTACCCCACGGCAACACCTTTGGTGACAAAAACAGCCAGGGAAACGGCAATGCAACGGAAAACAACGGAAAACGAAGGCGGCCGTTTCAACCACGCTCGACGGCAAGTAAACCTGCGCAGAACCACCCTGTTTTGTGCCTTCATCTCTGACACCGGCTCACAAGCTGGCAACCCTGTAGCCAGATCGAGTCATCATCTTCAACTCTTCACTCATCAGCTCATCATCCTCAACTCATAGCTTCAACTCATAACTTCAACTCATAGCTTCAACCCTTCAGTCCTCTCATAGTGTTTGTAGCCCCTAGGCCAGGCCTAGATCTGAACGCTGACGCCTCGCTGACGTAAGCGAGCATGAGATTTTCTCCACATATTGTCCCCATCCCCATGTCGCTTTGTTGCTTTGTTTCCTGTCTTTTCCAATCGAGATCGTCCACACTGCAAACCGTGGTGGTCATCAAAGAAAACGTCTAACGCTTGGCCTGGCCCTCCGAGAATCACAAATAGTGGCATCAATCACCGGTAGGCGGGGCGTGTGCCATGATCAACTTCTCCAAGCTTGCGGGCTACAACAAGCAGGATGTCAAGAACGTGTTGGCGTTGCTCCAGGAGTTTGTCGTGACCTACCGCGACAACAAGGTCAAGATCAACTACCAGTCGCGGCCGGTGATCTTGTTCTTCAGCACCTTGATTGCCACCGCGGGGTTTGGCCTCTACTTCTCCATCAGAAATGCCATCTCAAAGTACAACGAGATCCTCCTCAATCGGAAGCTCCGGCGCCCCAGTCTCATTCGCCAGTCGTCCACCATCCTCAAGAATGGCTCGCGAGAAATCTTCATTCCCAAGGGGAAGGACAAGGTCACGAGAATCATCATTCCCAAGCCAAACCTCGACCTGTATGCCGCCGACAAGTACATGTACAAGGACTTCCACCAGACGCAAGAGTTGCTCACCCATCAGAAAGGGATCTTGTTCAACTCGCGCTTCTTGAGCCAGTTGTCCATCATATGGCGCATCTTGATCCCCAAGTTGTACTCCAAAAACACCTCGTTGTTGGTGTCGCAATGCTTCTTTTTGATATTGCGTACCTGGCTCTCGCTTTTGGTGGCCAAGCTCGACGGTCAGATTGTCAAGAACTTGATTGCCGCCAACGGCAAGAAGTTTGCCCGTGATCTCATTTATTGGCTCTTGATTGCGTTTCCAGCGTCCTACACCAACGCTGCCATCAAGTACTTGGACAGTCGCTTAGCATTGGGGTTCAGAACAAACCTCACCCGATACATCCACGACATGTATCTCGACAAGACTATGGCGTACTACAAAATCGGCTTGAACAGCAACGAAATTGAAAATATCGACCAGTACATCACCAACGACGTCACTGACTTTTGCCAATCCTTGTGTTCGTTGTTTTCGTCTATGGGGAAGCCATTCATAGACTTGATCTTTTTTTCAGTTTATCTCAGAGATACTCTTGGAACAGGTGCGGTGGCAGGAATATTTGCCAATTATTTTGCAACAGCAGTTTTGTTGAAGAGGGCCACTCCCGCGTTTGGCAAGCTTTCATCAAAGAAAACTCATTTGGAAGGGGTATATTTTAACCAGCACTTGAACCTCATGACCAATTGCGAAGAAATTGGCTTTTACAAAGGCTCCGTCATTGAAAAGGGCAAATTGCATGAAAACTTTAAGAAGTTGATGTCCCATATCAACACAGAAATAAACACTTCGTTTGGCTATTCAGTATTGGAGGGGTATGTTTTGAAGTACACTTGGTCGGCCTGGGGTTACATTTTTGCTGGGTTGCCGGTATTTTTGGATGAGATCTGGCCAGCCAAAAGCCAAGAGAGCTCAACGGATGCAAAAATGGAAACCAGAGTTGAAAAGAAGCAGGAGAAGAAGGAAAAAATACATAACAATGAGCGCAGAAACATGCGGCAATTCATCACCAATAAAAGGTTGATGTTGTCGCTAGCCGATGCCGGGTCGAGATTGATGTACTCTATCAAGGACGTGAACAAATTGACGGGGTATACCGACCGGGTATTTAACTTGTTGACACAATTACATCGGGTTCACTCCCCCAGGTTCGACTACGGCAGTAAGTATGGCATCAGTGATATGCATGGCACCATCCAAAACAACTATCATGAAGGGGTCAGATTTGAGAAGATCCCCGTTATTATTCCCAGCCCAGAAGGCTCGGAAAACCCCGCCTTGATCAATGACTTGACCTTCCAGGTGAAGCCCAATAAAAGCTTGTTGATCCTTGGTCCCAACGGATGCGGCAAGACATCGATTGCAAGAATCATTGCCGGGTTGTGGCCGTTGTATCGCGGTTTGTTGTCCAAGCCCGACGACGAGGACATATACTACTTGCCGCAAAAGACATACTTTACCACTGGCAACTTGCGGGACCAATTGATCTATCCCTATACCTACACTGATATGTTGGAGATGGGGTATAATGATGACTATCTCTACCACATATTGCGAGAAGTGAAGTTGGATTACCTCTTGCAACGGGAAGGCAACTTCAACGTGGTGAAGGACTGGAAGGATGTGTTCAGCGGGGGAGAGAAGCAGAGGGTCAGCATTGCGCGCGTGTTGTTCAAGCACCCCAAGTTAGTGATCTTGGACGAAAGTACCAATGCCGTGAGCACAGACGTGGAGGACTATTTATTTGAATTGTTGATTGAGAAGAAGATACCATTCATAACGTTGAGCCACCGTCCCTTGTTGATGAAGTACCACGATTTGATCTTGGAGATCGGCAACCGTGGTGAGTGGAAGTTCCACGATTTAACCTCGGAGGAGAACTTGCAGTCCATCGACAACGAGATCAAAGACATCGAAGCCAAGTTGTCGCAAGTGGAGAAATGGGTGCAGAGAAAGAACGACATCGAGCTTTACTTGGACGGCAAGTACGACGACATATCGGTGGAGTCGAGCATCGAGCTCCCGGTGAGTTTGGGCGAGGCTTGAGGGTCGTGAGGGACGCGGTGGAGACTGCGGGAAACTCGCGGGAAACTCGCGGAAGATTCGCAGTGGTGACTCGAGGTGGAAACTCGCAGTGGTGACCCGCGACGGTGGCTCCGGTAGAAACTCGCGGAAGACTCACAGTGGTGACTCCGGCCATGGTGCGCAGCGCGGCCAACAATGGCTGCGAAAAGACAGGCCCACGACTTCTCCGCGGCCCGGTTCCGTGTATATTGACGTAGCCCGTTACGGTATTGCCATCCATGTTACATGTTTATGTAATAGTACATGATACACTACAGGTTGCTCCAGTAACCCCTTACCCGCCTCTCCCGTTCCCCTCCCTGCCCCCTCCATCATCTCCTCCATCCTCCCCTCGACTCTTCTCACAAACCCATTTGTGCCCCCAACCTGAAACGACCAGTGTCATGGTAGCGCGCAAGCAACCGCGTTTCTGGGCGGGACACACCCGCATTCCATCCCAGAAAAACCACATCAACCGGACCATCGACCCTCGAGTCCAGACTGCTCCCAGTGTGTGCTGATCAATCCATCATGTCTGAGCCAATCAAGAAGAAGAACGGGGACATCTCCAAGGCCCCCACCCCGCAAAACACCCCCAGCTCCGTGACCAACTCGTACTTGCGCTCGCAGCCCCCCACGGTCTCCACCATTGAAGAAATCAATGAGGACAATGTGGGCGCCCAGTTGGCCAACAACCCGGCGTTGTTGAGCATGATCCAAGGCAAGTTGGGCGACTTGGTCGGCAAGTCCAGCGGCTACGTCGACAACTTGCCCAGAAGGGTCAAGAACCGCGTGTACGGGTTGAAGAGCATCCAGCAGCAGCAGATGAAGTTGGAGGCCGAGTTCCAGAAGGAGTTGTTGAACTTGGAGAAGAAGTACTTCAAGAAGTACGAGCCGTTGTACGAGAGAAGAAAGAAGATCATTGGCGGCGAAGAGGAACCCACCCAGGAGGAGATTGACGAAGGCGAAGAGTTGGAGGAGAACGAAGACGACGAAGAGGCCAAGGAGGAACAGGCGATCAAGAAGTTGAACAAGGACGTGGGCAAGGACGAAAAGCTCGAGGACGCCGACGATGCTGCTGACGAAGAGGAGGACGACGGCGAAAAGGGGATCCCCGGCTTCTGGTTGACGGCGCTTGAGAACTTGAGCACGGTGTCGGAAACCATCACCGACAGAGACTCAGAGGTGTTGCAGGACTTGGTGGACATCAGAATGGAATACTTGGACACCCCCGGCTTCGAGTTGATCTTTGAGTTTGCCGAGAATGACTTTTTCAGCAACCGCATCTTGTCCAAGACCTATCACTACCAAGCGGAGTTGGGCTACAGCGGGGATTTCGTCTACGATCACGCCGATGGATGCGAGATCAACTGGAAGTCCAAGGAGTACAACGTCACCATAAACATCGAAAGAAGAAAGCAAAGAAACAAAAACACCAAACAAACAAGAACCATTGAGAAGTTGACCCCCACCGAATCGTTCTTCAACTTCTTCGACCCCCCCAAGCCACCAAAGATTGCCGAAGACGACGAAGATGAAAACGAAGACGAAGACGAAGACGAAGAGGACGAGGACTTGGAGGCCAGATTGGAGTTGGACTACCAGTTGGGTGAAGAAATCAAAGATAGACTTATCCCAAGGGCCATTGACTGGTTCACCGGAGATGCAGTTGACTTTGCATACCCCGATGAACTCGAGGGCGACGAAGACGAGTTCAGCGAGGAAGGGGACGATGACGACGACGACGACGACGACGACCAACCCAAGGAGCAGCCTGAATGCAAGCAACAGTAGTTGGTAGGGCCCGGTTTGCAGATTACTTTATAGTTAGTAAACATACACTTTTTGATAACTTCCCCTCTAGGCACCGCCAGGTTGTAATCGCGCTGCCGGCACCACTCCCAAACCCGGAACCCCCCCCCCTGTTGACGAGGAAGGTTCCACGCATGGGCACAAAAAATACGGGGTGTGCGTCAAGGGTTGACCCTGCAATTTATGTTTGCAAAATGTCGTTCAACGTCCGTAGACTAACCAGTTGTAAACGGGGGTTTAAGGATAGGGGTGGGGCGGGCAGTGAACGATAGTGAGCACTTACGCCTATTATTTAACTTGCTGCAACGGCATTGTTCTATGCTCTAGAACCTGTCCCAAAAGAGAAGGATCCTACGTCAGGGGTTTAGCGAGAAATGGCACTGCAGCATAAATGTGGAAGAGGGGTCAGGAATTTAAGTTTCCGCGTAACCCTGGCACCCCCACCCCCTCTTTCTCTCTACCCACCTTGATGCGCACCAGGGCAAATGTGCAAGGTTTAGCCTGTTTTAGTTTAGGGAGTCACCCTGAACGGCACTAGTCTTCGGACGAGGCGTTTTGTTGTTGATGCCGGTGGGGACTGGGCATGCTTGGCTACAAGGATCCTCGAAGAGGTTCTACATTGTTTGCATGTTATTGTTGGTATCTTGGTGTAGATTGAAATTTACGAAAAAAAACAAACACATTTTACCACATTTCTGGAGGGGGGTTGCGAATTTGGTGCAAAATGTGGCCATCGAGTAGGCGTTGTTTGGACTCTATAATGAGCTTATCTAATGTGTTTATCTAATGTACTAATGTAGTTCCAACTACTTCTAACGTATTCTAACGTGCTCGATGTATATAATGTTATCTTGCAATGTGCTTGTAGACCAGCCACCAGAGCATCAATCGCACAGATCGCACATGATAATGCAAACACGTCCTCATACAAGATTGACAAGTCCACAAACGGAAATAATGCTGCCAGGTGAAACCCTTTTTGTGCCACGAATTACCATCCACAATCTGACACAATAGATCGACATCAAACAGGCAGTAACACGGTGGGAACCAAGAGCACATATCTGGTTCCAAGAATCTACATATCCACCATTGACATATGGCCACCATTCGCGGACGACATTTTGTGGATGCAGAGGATCTGATTGTTTGTAGATGTTTTGCATCAATCTACAAATGCCATGTGATTTCGTGGGCAATAAAGCCGAATACCGAACTACAAGAGTCTGGCGCAGATCCACCAACAATGCTCTAAACACAGACAATGCAAGAAATGCGCTCTTTTAACGAGAATGGAACTAATTTAAAATATCCATGAGAATCGAGAAAGCTGCCGTTCTTGTGAATTCTTGACTGCCATCGCTGCGACATTTGTCACAATAGCAAAATTGACTCCCAGTTACATTGAGTGGGGCATCAATGGCACGGCGAGAGGCAAGCGATTATTGTAACGGGCCGAGCAAATAATTATTACCGGCAGGTATTGTTTCAGTGTCTCGTGGCAGCTGTCTAGTATGTATTTGTCCGACACGGGAAAACGCCAGGGCCCTCACCAATGCGGATGGTTATGCCGAGCACGGGCACAATCATTGTTCAATAACCGATCTACATTGGCTCATACAGGCTGTTTCAGGCACTGAGGCCGCTCCAAAGGCGGAAGCGTTGCCAACAGCACCCTGGCCTTGTCAAATGCCTGGTAATACCGTGGTGCACAGGACCTACATTGCCGCATATGAACGCTTCCACCCAGACTACAAGGTTTGTTCGTGCACATGAAAAGCGGCAGCACGGGCCAAGGGAATGGCCGTTGCCTGATCTCATCGCATGGGCCGCCGGATTGTGTCGCAAAGGCCACAGCAACTTGCTCGCCCATGATAGGTAAACAAACAACTAGCAGCAAATACCGGGATATTCAGGAACTCCTTGCTCGCAACAAAAAAGAAATTTTGGTTGCTTCGATGTTTAGACACCGCTAATGCCAGCAATGCCTCGAGCAATGGCCGCCCGTGCAACCCGCCAGCACTACACGCCCACTACACGCCAGCCCAAAGTCACCCGACTGCAAACGCGCCCGCAAAACTGCAGGGGTCACGAAATCCACCCATGCAATGACGGCGTGCCCTCCCGGCCTCCCCCTGCTACTATCACATGCAAGTCATTGCGGAAGAGAGACATTTATTATTTTCTGGCCCCCGATATTTTTTATCGCAAATGGCGGCTAACAATAACGCTAACACTAATAATGAGAATGAAGAAATGTGTTAATGCAGAAATGGCAAGCTAATAATTTAAATTTGCTTTGAAAAACCTGTTATCCTTACTCCCTGATATAAATAGTATTACCATTCCCGGTTTTGGCTGTTGCGTGGTGGTCCCAACCCTCATCTATTTGCAGCCATGTCTGAATCCAAGCCCGCTTCTCCCAGGTTCGACTCCCAGTTGTTGCATCACCTTGGCCAGTACTCGTTGGTGCAGTCGGTGGTGCACTACGTGTTGTCGTTTTCCATCATAAACGCCATCTACTCGCAATACTGGTTGCCCTTGTTGCTGGTGGTCAATGCCCGCGTGCTTTCCCAGGACCCCGTGTACAAGTTGGTGTCGTACGTTGACTCCACCTCCACCTCGTTGGTGACCAACTACTTTGACAAGTACGCCTTGCAGTACCCCCTCGACACCGTGCACTCGTTGCAGGCCGCCTACGTCAAGCCCGTCAATGACAAGTTGGTGTCGGTCAACAACCAGTACTTGCAGCCCATCGACGCCACCGCCACCAAGAACCACGACGAGGTTGCCAAGTTGGTGGCCATTGTCGGCTCCATCTTGGCCAACTTGAGATTGGCCGCCTCCTCCAAGACCCACCAGTTCAGCCTGTCGTTGGTGTCCACCTACAACGAGGAGTTGTCGTCCACCAAGCAGCAGAACGTCATTGGCAAGAACATCGAGGCCAGCTACAACACCGCCCAGAAGACCATCAAGTCCATCAACGAGGAAATCATCACCCCCTTGAAGATCCAGACCCAGGACTACGTGGACCAGATCACGTCGCAGACCAAGTCCAAGGCTGACGAGTTGATCAACGATGCCAAGACCAAGATCAACCCTGTTGTCGACGACATCAAGCAACAAAAGGACGACTTGTTGAACGGCTCCGCTCCCGTGGTTTCTGCCTCCGCCTAAGCGTGTTCTTGATGCGCCCCTTGCACCCAAATGGTGCAGATATCACCGTGGTGATTTGTTTTATACTGACTTGCAGACACTTTGACAGTGACCGGGCGTTGCCCACCAATATCTTGTTCGCAAGGTACTTTTAGTTCAATTTTTGTTCCTTATACCCTTTTATCTGTTGTTTGACTACGGGCTTTATACATTGTTATACACATCCATACATTCTTGCCAAAGAATCTATTTATGGTGATGCAAGTAGCCACATCACCGCCACTCATTTGCTGTTTAATATACACTGAATTTCTGCTAGATCTTCTCAACAATCCAACCCTAGGGGACGCTCAAATACGTCTTTGCGCAAAGGGTGCTCCTCAGCCTTGCAATTTGACTTAAGGTTTGTAGATTAAACAACACGTTCCGATAACAACCACAAAACCACTGATAAGCATCAGTAACACAAACTCAAAACGGATGCGGTGAAATCGGTTGCAGTGGTGCAAACCATGCCTTTCTAGTGGTGGGAAACATTGTCAGTAAATAAGCCAGTGGTAAACATTGCTAGTCAGTGGTAAACATTGCTAGTCAGTGGTAAACTCTGCTAGCCAGTAGCAACTCTGCTAGCCAGTAGTTCTGTCCTAGTCAGTAGTAAACTCTACCAACCAGTACTCTACCAACCAGTACTCTGCCAACCAGCACCCCTCCAACCAGCACCTCTCCAACCAGCACCCCGCCAACAGCACTCTCTATTCAGCATCAAACTTTCGAATGTAGTCAATGCCCCCCACGCACTGGGGAACAGTCAACTGATCGTCGCCCAACATGCTGTGAATCTTGACCCCAACGTCAACCGTCCGTAATATGGCATCGTGCTCTAGCATCAACCCGCGACCGCCATGGCCAACCCTAAACCGCTCAACCTCAGTGTAGATATCCTCTTCGTCGCGGTTATTGTTGGCATCCAACATCTTCCAGTCAAAGGTGTCAAAGTCCCACAACACCGATTGCATGCCAAACTGGCGCAAGATGGCACGCACGCGGTTGTCAATGCCGCCGTAGGGAGGACGAAACCACTTGGGCAAGTGCCCCAGGGTGGCATTCATGGCCCAAATCAGCCACTCAATTTGCGCCACAATTTCCTCATTGGTCATGGATGGCAAGAACTTGTGGCTCCAGGTATGAGACGCCATGACGTGGCCCCGCCGGTACGACTCCTGGTACACCTCGGGGTACCGTACGATATTGTAGCCAAGGGTGAAAAGCGTCGTCTTGGTGGGGTATATCTTGTCCAAGAGCTTGAGGGTGTACGGCGAGGGTCCATCGTCAAACGTCTGGGAAAGCTTGGCACAGGTGTAGACATCGTCGGGCTCCACGCAGTTGAAGCAGTCAAATGAGCACGCCCCGGGCCCCCGCAACCCGGCTTGGTCACACTGGGCCTGCTCGTGGCGGGGAACGTCGGCAACCTTGGAGAAGTCAATGAAGTCCAACGCAATGTACGGAGGCTCCAACCCGGGCCACTCCTTCAACCCGGTAAAGTCACTAAGCCACTGCGGAAACGCAAGCACCGGCTGGTACCGCTCGGGAGGATACTGGTCCGCGGTGCTTGTGCCGGCTTGGGGCAGTGCCGGCACGCTGCCGCCGGTTTTGGTGTCCGTGCTGAGGGGCTGTGCCCGCAAACCGGCGCTGGCCTGCGAGTACAACAAAGAGAGAACCACGGGGGCTACAACAACCATGGTCAAGCAAAGGGGCCAGAGTCTGCTACTGCCCAAACAAGCCATGTCGACGGTGTTTGCAGAAACGGCTGTACAAATTATACTCCGGTATCATAACAAAAAACGTCGGCCCTGGATCACTGGGGAAAGTGCAACCAGAGAACAAGAAATCCCGTTTGTGCTCCCTGGGCGGGCGACACTTGCGGCCAAATAGGCATGGCGCACCGGCAACGGGCCCGAACGAGCCCGGCTCACGTGTCGCGGGCGTTAGGGGCTCCTTGCTGCGTTATTTATCGAACCGGCATGCCCAAAAAGCGTGGGTATCGGCAAACATTGAATTTTGTTACACATGGCCAACCTTAAAACCTTGTTGGCGACACCATCTGGTATCGCCGGGGGTGTTTTAGCATTTTCTATTACTATAAATGACTCCGTGTCAATCAACCTTAATAAATAACCTAAATATGTCCTCCCCACTCCTGTTTTGAATATGCTCAATGCGTTCATGTCAAGGTGCCGGCAAATTATTACACGAGGCATCCCAAATTGGCCCACAGCCTACTTTCGTTTCAACTGCGTCAATTCTCCCTGTAGCTTCTTAATCTCTCGCTTCAAACTTCGGTTTTCCTCAATGATCTCTTCATACCTTCCATTCATGGATCCCATTCGCGTGATGGGACATGCTTCACTCTTGTACTTTTTGTAAATCTCGTCATTTTGCTGTTGTTGCGGGTCTCGGATGCTGTAGTTGCCAAAAATGCTGTTTCGCTTGCCCCCATTCCCCAACCCGCTGCCAACAGAACTCACCGACGAACTGCGGCTGGAAAGCGAGCTCGACCTCCTCACAGAGTTGTTGGTGGATGCAGCCGGTGGCGTCCCCATCTTGAGCATCTTGTTCTCTTGCTTCAAATTGTCAATTTCCTTCATCAACTTCAACACAATGGCGTCTTGCTCCCGCTCCATCAAATCGATAATCTGGTCGCTGGAAAACTCACTAAACGAATACCTCTTGTTATCGCCTTGTCGACTAAGGTGATTGGGTGTAGTGGCCGGGGACCCCGTGGCCACATAATTGTTGTTCC
The DNA here is from genome assembly GCA_002245345.1 of Scheffersomyces stambukii. NCBI lineage: Eukaryota > Fungi > Ascomycota > Pichiomycetes > Serinales > Debaryomycetaceae > Scheffersomyces > Scheffersomyces stambukii. The sequence goes on from NBZC01000093.1 coordinate 35,870, forward strand.
CCATGCCTATGCTCAACGACCTGTTTCTGGCCCCAAATGTTATACTGTTGCGGGGAGAGATCAGAGTTGGCGAAAAGTTGGTTGCGGAAGCAATGGCATTGGGTCCGGCCATGGGCGTGGATGTGCTGCCGTGTTGCTCTGATGCTTGCGATGGAAATGCCATTGCCGATGCTGTGCTATTGGTACGAAGTGCTGTATTCCCCATGATGCAATGATGATGAAGACTCATAAACAACGGCACATTTTTATGTGAATTTTATCGTTATTTATATCTTTGTGGCTGGCAACACAAAACCGTTATCGCAGTAAAATCTCCGCATTTTTTGACCCTCACTGGATCCAAACACAACCTATTTGGGGCCAGTCATGTAGGTGACAAATAAGCGGACGGCAGAATCATTTACCCTCGCGCTTGTCTTTGGCTTGGCGCAACCGTGCCATGGGTGCTCACAAGCGGTACTTGCAATGGCCATATTGTTTTGGCGCCGCAGACGAATATTTTGGTAGACATCCCATTGGAATTGTACGATTTTCTTCTGTTCCCTTTGCAAACATGACGTATTTGCCACGATGAGCCCCAAAGGTAAACAATGCTTTTTTGGAATACGGTGCATATTTTTTTATTCCTGGGCGCCAGTAGTTCTGGCGCCAAGTCTGCAACTGCAATAAAGGTTGACTCCTAGGCCTAGATGCAACAAAGATGCTAAGATCCTTCTTATTGCAAACAAGCTGCTTATTTGCAATAGGCAATGAGATAATAATAATCTGAAATTGAAAAACCTGAAAAACTCAGTTGCGTCATTCACAAAGCGTTGTCCCAAGGAAGTGTGTCCAAAACAATCGAAAGGGGGGAAGCACAGAAAAGGGGTAGTCCGGTGCGACCCTTCCTATTTGGGATGGTAAGTGAGGGATTTGCCATTTGCCATTGAATCCGGTCTAGTTGTGGCCCTTTATTTTGTAGATTGTAATTGTCTTTGTTACCTGGAAATAACCTTTTAGCTAGCTTCGCCTTCTCCCACTTACCATTACGATAGAACAATATTTTTTACTGTAATATGTGTCAAACCAACGACAGAAGATTGTTTGTTCTGAGAAGAAACCTGACTAATTGTGGGGTAAGGAACTAGCTTCATTACGACAAGGAGTGACAATAGTTCTGCGATTGTGATTTAGATCCACTCATGATCTTAAACAATAACTCAATAAGCAGGGATAGGAAATTCCTTCGCAATTTGGCGCTCTCACCATCCAGTCATTGAACTTTGACGTGGACTATTTTGCAGAAGATGACTTCAATACCAAGATAAAGGGATTTTATTATTTTCCACAATAAGCAAGTCAGAAACAGTGTTATTTTTCGTTACAATATACATAAATTGATTCTTGGTTCTTGTGTCAATTTGGTTTTTTTTTCCTATGCCAACCTCCATTGTCGAACACTTCGATACATTGATTTACAAAACCAAGAATTATATTTCAACTAGAGACCAAAAAAATTAGTTACGTCTTGTTTCTGCTTTTCTTTAGATTAAAAATAGTTCATCATGCAAAACAAAAGTAGGAAGTAGTATTTGAGCATGTTTGACACCAAGTTAACTTATCTTTGCAAGTTGAGTCATTGCTGCCTGGATTCTGTTTACTATTTTTTTCTTTTCCTGACTAATCCTGTTAAGTCGTTAGTTTTACGCTTGACTGCAAGTGTATTAGCTTGAATTGGTTGTCCCGTAACTTTTGCAGCCTTTTTTTCATCCTTGCCTTGAATAATAGCAAATTCAAAATTTATTTTGTTCTTTTCAAAAAATGCAGGTATTTTTGTTTTCACCAAAGTCTTCATTTCCTCAATCTTGCTGTAATCTTCCTGTTTTATCAAATTCATAAATTGCTTGTATTCGTACACAGATACTTTGGTAATGGCACCAACCTTGTGCTTTCCATTGTTGGTCGATATATCATCAAGTGAACATCCGATTAAACCAACTAAGTCTCCCAATCTAAATTCTTGTCTAAATCCTAGCTCTTCGTAGAATTGCTCAACTTGCATATTGCCGTACCTATTTTCAACTATCAAATGCTCAAGAAATCTTCCTTTTGGGTCATCTGGAAGTAGAGGGATACTATACACAGCAAGTCCAGTGTCGAATATATGACCGATAGACCACGTCGGAAATGAGGCTATAAACTTTTGTGAAGAAAGTCTATCTGAACCAGGGATTATCAACTTTTGCTGTGACCAGTTGGTTGAGCATTTGTCAATCACAGGAATCCACCATCGTAAGAGCTGCTGGCCATTTATCAAGTGTTTATGCGGGTTTCGGGAGGAATTAGGAAATATGTATTGTGGTGCCGCCTTTGTGAATAAGCACAATTTAATGTTCTGTTTTCCTGGTAATGGGTATATATTTTTAGCAACCTCGTTGGTCTTGATCTGGCTATTGCTATAGTAAGGAATACTTTCGTAGAATTTGTCATTTTCAGTCAATTTCTCCTTTAGCTTTCTAATGAGAACCAAAGTTTCGGTGTCGTTTGGATTTGATTGGGTGCTCTCCTTTGTTTCTTTCAGCAAGTCTTTTTTCTTTTTGATTCCATAATTCGACAAATCGTAGTCTATTATCCATTGCAAGAGACATTCGATCACGGATGCTACTTTGAACTCGGGTTTCTTGAATCCCACAGTGTCACATTTTGAGACAAAAATATATTGATCGACATTGCCATTGAACAACTGGATATAGACGTATATTTCTATACCTAGAATAACGACGTCTGCACAATCGCAAAGTATGAATAAATGGCGGATCTTGACCGTGTGGCCCGGTATGCGGTGACACGTCTTTGGAGCATTTATCAACGATTTCACATACACTGGATTCGTCTGGAGGTATAATAGTTTGAATTGTTGTGATTTTGGAAGACAAGAAGAGATGTCGGGGAGCAGACTAGCCATTGTTTATTTTGAAGCCAATTTAAGTTCGCCTACAGCATTCACGTCTTGGTGAAAAGTGTAGGATATACAAAGAAAACGCAGTCACGTGATCGAAATTTATATTGCAAACGCGTGATCTGAAAAATGTGATCTGAGAAATGTGATCTGGAAAGCGTGATCTACAAAGTGGGATCCTATTTGCGAAGTCGTGCATTGAGAATCAACTTGCAAGGCTCTAAATAGATGGCAATGGCTCATGTGCCAAAAACAATAGTAAAGACAAATGAAACCTTGTTTGCACCCCCTTGCCAGACTCCGACGATTGTAAGAGTTTCTCGCGGTTCGGGTGATGGGATGTATCACTCTCTATAGTTGTTGGTGAAAGCACTACCATTAGTAGACCTAATCTAATGCAAAATGTGGAGAAATAACACAAATGAGTTCCAGTAAATATCACATGCATTTGTTTCCGCTAGAATAGAGTGATAAAGAGAAGGGTATTTGAGATTAATCGTGTTCAGTCTAGAATCAGAAGGATAATCGATCGACAGGATCTGTTTCCTGACAGGGGAAACTGTAAATTGCAGATTAGTAGTGAGGCTTGATGGTCTCCAAGTTTAGGAGATGATTTGGCACACCACACTTTACGTACACACTATACTCCTATACTATAAAGAACCAGTCCATTGCTTGCTCTATTGTTTGTTGATCGAGACATATACGACGACTGCTATCGTTTCACTTACATGTCGGGGAAGCAATTTGCTGGCGGAAGGGAAAAGAGGAGACTTTCAAAATATTTTCTGATAAATGGGGAACATTACGTCAACGGTTGAATACGATTATTATCTGGAGTTAATTCCAGAATCCTAAATAGAAACCAACATGAACTCCGATAATCAGTCGATAATATGACTATAATGTGTTTAGTGATTCTGTGTGCTGTCTTTTGTGAGACAAGCTGTTCTTAGAAGGCCCCATATGTGAACAAATTCCTAATGAGGTCAATACACAATGAATGCCTTTCCTAATCAGGAACTCTCGCACTCGATAGTGCAATCCATAATTAGCCATATTTTTGGAATCAAGTTACAAGATAATAAACTCCGTGGGAATGCAAGACGAAAGTTGCCCAGCCTTCTAAATGCTTGTGTCCGCAATAAGCATATCCCTACCCTGGTCGAACAACTGAAGCATTCGACCCCTCCAGCAAATAATTGCGGGTACTTTAAACTTGGGGTTAAATCGATTAGTTGCGGTGGATGACACTCAGCAAGAGATCATTGAACAATAAAACTGATAATGGTTTTGTGCCAGAAAGCTGCTATTCTATGTACCCTGACTTAAATTACAAAGCAGGGTGCAAGTCAAATTTTATGTAGCTGTAGATCGAAGGTACTAGTTTGCAGCCCACCACCTTGAATGATCTGCGACTAAGACTGCGCCAAAGACACCTTTGGTGTCCCCCAAAGGACGTTGTCCAGCAAATGCTGTTTCCAGGGGGGTTTTGACCTACAACAGAACGAGATGGGGTGTAATAACCCGTGTTCCTAGTGGTTTTGGATTATGGTTATGGTACACGGTAAAGAATCCTTTGCACGACAACCACTGGTTGCAGGATTTGCAGTTTGCACCGGGGTTTTGCATGTTTAGCAGGGGATTGCCGCAAAAAATATCCTCGTTAATTCCGCCTCTGCCCCTCTCGGATTCATTGTTTTCCAGAAAATATTAATTAGCACCGCGCCATGTGTCTCCGGCAATGCATTTGTCTTTTCCTTTTCCGTCCACTCCTTTAGTCAGTCCATGACTCCATTTTGGGACCAAAGAAGTGAATCGGGCGGGCTAACACGAAGTCAGGGTGTGGAAGTCCTATACTACGTTTGACTTCGTGGTCGATACATGCATGGCAACCATACGTGTCGGAAAGCAACTGTAGAGGGCCGTCGTTTCAGCAGTTTCCCAATTTGGACAGCGATTGGCATGGTTGCATGGAGTAGTCCGGGGCCGGTGTATGGCGGCTGCAACTATCCATTCCAGACACATATGTGTACAAGGAAGGGAAAACGGTTGAGGTGACACAGTTGGCGAATGGCCCTCCAAGAGCGAAACAAGATCCCCGTTCATGGTCCATTCGGAAAGATCTTCCGGAGAGTCATGTCCGGTTATGTGACGTCAAGCCAAGAATCAGCCGGATCATCAGGGTTGACAAATCTAGGGAGGACTTGACTGGAACCTGCGGCAAATGACTAGACAGAAGATGGTAATGCAAGCGTGCGTGGAGGTAAAGCTTTGGCCTTTGCAACACATTGCAGGCTTTGGGTCACATACATATGAGGATGGAGCACATTTGTTTCAAGTATTGGACATGTGGCACCACGGTGTGCCATGGACTGATGGCTGTTCGCAACCTACAGGAGAGGGTTTGCACAAGGACCCATATTCCTGATGTAGGGAATAATGGAAGTCATTGTTGCAAAATAATAGTTCATGGTGGAAGCCAGGGAATATCCATGGAAGCTTGCGACCACAAAGCAAACATCTCCACACCATCCCTCAGTAGGGGAGGTAAAGCGAGGTCTACAAACGTCGTTTACCCCCAAAGAGGGGGAGGAAGCATATTTCTGCATAAAGTCCGAGGAAAATATTTGCTTTTTTCCTAGGTGCAGGGAATATGCAAGAAACGGAGCAAGAGAAAGTATATTGCATTATTTTGTGGGAGCATCAATTTCCTAATTTGTTATAAAGAATTTTGCAGGTTGCGGAGGTTGAAACATCCATTTGTCCAGCAGTGCCAGGAAGGCAGCTCTCGAGCGTGCGGGGAAGTGCCAGGGTCTTTCAAGCGGCGGCAGTCTGTGTTTTTGATTCCCACCACGCGATATCTGCTGGTGCTGTCAGCCACCAAAAATGGCAGTGGAGTGAGTGGTGAGCGGCAACGCCTGGTTCGCGCTGTGCCCAATGTAACCAGCAAAGATGTGGGGACAATGGAGATAATTTCTGGGCCCCAAAAAATAATTCAAAAATGCAGCTAAATTAAAATCCTATTTGCGCTACGGCGCCTAAAAAATACCGAATAAAAGTAGAGGCATATTGTTGTTGGATGGAGATTTCTGGGGTATTCTTATCATTACTCCCGGCTAATATAGCGACACAATGGATTCGTGCCTGTTTGGCGTTCTCCTTGGAGGCAAATGTCCAAGGTATATAAATAGTTTTGAATGTCTGTGACTTTCATATGTTTTTTAAACGTCCTTGACATTTTATTTTTTGGACATTTCTTCGTGGTCCCCAGCATCCACTTTCACTGATAGCGCCTATACTTCAACTGTATACGCAGACGACATCGGATCCCGCCAACCCCCGGCATCTGCCAAACCGTGCAGTTCATTGTTGCCAAACTCCCTGTGTGCCACCACCAGCCAGTGATTGCCGTGTCGCACTTTGTCGGTGTCGCATCGCCCTTTCCACGACATTTTGATCGCCTTTTCGATCGCTGATTCCGACTATGAGCTTCAGCTTATTGCAAGACCACCCCGTCCAAGCCTCCCCCCCACAGACCCCCCACACCAAACACGCCATGAGCAGCTACGGCAACGCCAGCCGAGGGTCCCCCGACTTTGACTATTCCCTTTTGGACATGGTGTCGGCCGACATGGACTTTGAACAGGCGTACAACATGTACAGCAATTTGCAGCACAAGAACGCCATTGGCTCGTTTGAGCAGTTGCAGAAGGTGCAGATGTTGAACCAGCAGTACGTGACCACCTTGAACCCCTCGCTGACGGAAAACGCCCTGTTTTCCGCAGGGGATGGCCCCAGTCACGGCGATGGCGCCCAAGACGAGTTTGCCTATGAACGCAGCAAGATCTTGGCCAACGGCGCCGGTGACAGTGTTGTTTCGGGCACCAACTATGCCTTTAGCGATGTGAATGCGTTGTCGACCCATGGCGGAAGGACAGACGACGACTTTGACCAGTTCTTCTCCAATACCGAGTCCAACGCCTTGGAGAAGTTTTTGGACAACTTGGCCAACCCCGCTGCCACCACGGCCAACCCCTCCACCATGTCGTTTGCACAAAGTTCTGGGTTGTTGGACCATCACGACAGCGACTTGGCCCAGTTGTTTGACTTGCATACCATGAAGGTGCCCGGATTGAAGCAGCAGCTCCAGCGCAACAGCACCCGCCACCCACCATACGGCCACCATGCCTCTTATAGCGATCACGACGACCACGACCACGTGAATTTGAAGCGGGAACTCACGGAGGCGTTTGCCAACCCCACGCTCAAGACATACACCAGCCAGTTGCCCACGCCGTCGGACTCGCGCCACTCGTCCTCCAACTCCACCTACATGTTGGAGGAGTTTAAGCGCAAGGCCAGCGACGTAAACAGCATGCTCATTACTCCGCCCACCAGCGGCGACGATTCCAAGAAGCGGAACAGTGACGACGAGGACGAAGATGGGAGTAGAACCACCAAGAAGAGAAGAAGATCGTCGCACAAGCCGTTGTTGTCGCTTGAGCAAAAGAGACTCAACCACTCGCATTCGGAACAGAAGCGGCGCCAGCTCTGTAAGTTGGCGTACGAGCGGTGTTTACGGTTGATTATCGACATTGAAGCGTTCAACAAGTTGCCGGTGATTGCCGAGGAGCAGCGCAAGTCCAAGCGGGCTCGTGTCAACAAGGACGGGTTGCCCAACCTTTCCAAGCACAATGCGTTGATTCGCATCAGTTCCGAGATGATGTTGATCAAGGGCATGAATGAGAGTTTGTGCAAGTTGATTGAGCAGGCGTGAGGAGAGGAGGATGATTTATGATAGATATGACAGCAAAAAGCACTTTACTTCAAGGGTATAATTTGGTTATGTTGGTTTAGCTTATTCACTTTGGCACAGGAGACTGTGTTGGTTTTATTATGTAACATCTACGATTATTTATTGAGTGACAGTTGGTGTAGTTGGTGTAGCAGGATGAAGGGTTCGATGGGTGGTTCGATGGGTGGTTCGATGGGTTTGTTAGTGGATTGGGTAGGTTCAGAAGAGATTCGTTATGGGTAGATCAGATAGAGTTGGTTTATGGTGATGCTGTTCCCTTTGAACGTCTTGAGCTCCACTATCGAGTTGTAGGTCACGATTACCTTACTCCGTATGAAAAGGACAGGTGGATTGAATAGTTGCAATTCTTATGGTCCCAACTTGGTGATTGTAGATGGCTGCCATTGGTGAGCCAATGTTGCTACAGTCTGGTTCAATAAAGTGTTGGACTTCTACGTTTACGTTGCGGGCTCATGGCATGTGTGGATCGTCTGTTTGTACTAGTTCTGTGACTATGTCTGCTTGTAATCACTTTTCATCTAGTTTGACATCTTGTCAATGGTCTTGTCTATCGTCATCTCTATCATGTTCTCTCTGTAGTATTCTCTATTTGCCTTTTTGTCTGTCTCTTTGTCTACTCTTCTCTCTACATTGATCGGACATCATTGTTCCACCAAAACAGTTGATCCACCAATCAGTCATCATCCATCATCCTTCATCATCTTTCTTTCTCTCTCTTCTTCTCCTTCCTTCTCTTTTCTCCATCATTCTCTGTCCTTCTCCTCTCCTTCCCTCCGTATCCGCACATGTCACTTGATCGCGTTTCGCAATACTCCAACCATGCTCTGTCACGTCTCGCGCGTCACTTTGATTATCTGTCGACCACACTGAAACTGTGCTGCTTTCTACGCCAGACTGGCGATCCGCATTAACAAATCTCTTTTCGCTTCTTGTCTTCTACTTCTTTTCTCTTGTCTTCTACTTCTTTTCTCTTCTTTTCTCTTCTTTTCTCTTCTTCTTCTTCTTCTTCTTTTCCCTTCCTCTTTTCCTTTCTTTCACATCTCACTCCGTGTACCACATCTATCATCTTCCTCTAAACCCACCATCTTCCCCCTTCCCCTCTTTTCCCAATCCCTCACCTTCCTCTTACCATCCTGGAGTCTCGCACCCCTCTCTTCCACCCTTCTGCTGCCCGCTGTCCTACGTCCTACCCTGGACACACACGACTGGTGCACGCGTCCCTGAAAATCGCAAACAATCAAAACCGTGCTTCGTCGAGCTCCATCTCGCTTCTTCCGATCCCGGCCCGTGCTCGCCATATCCTGCGTTCCCGTCCCGTCCCCCCTCGTTTGTCAATGGTGGCCAAAAGCAAGTCGTCCACCCCGGGCGACGACACCCATCCGGCGTTTCGGCTCGCAGTGGGACCCGCCGATCACGTGTCGGCGTTGGCCAAGCTCTCGCCAACCCTCGTCGTCAACCAGACCGATTACGACAGCGAGGCCCTTGCCCGCTGCCGCTGCTCCTACCACTACATCTACGTGATCAACTGGCTCTACCATTTCCGCGGGTTTGTGCGGTTGCAGTCGGAGTTGTTTGACGTGGACTTGTTTGAGTTGGAGTTGCTCAACTACTTCCCCAACCACACCATCCACGACCAGCACGGGGGGCCGCCCCAGCACGTGCTCTTTGTCCAGAAGTTGAAGCTTGCGTTGATCACGGTGTTGCAGAACTCGCGGTTGTCGTCGCTCAACAACTTTGAGCGCATCTTCCGCTTGTGGTTTGGCAACGACACCCCGTTGGGGGGCCGCGACGACGACGACGACCACAACCCCGGCGCCGGCGACGACGATGACGTCAGCTTCGACGCCTTGTCCATCGCCGACAAGTTCCACGTCTTGTACATATTGATCTCCTACATCTCCAACTACTCCAAGTTCCGCGACTGGGCCGACAAGAGCGGTCTCTCCGTGGACCAGTTGCGGGTGTCGTCGTTGTTGCTGGTGCCGGTGTCGGCCACCTCCTACGACGACTACTTTCTTTTGTTTGACTGCAACCGCTTGTACAAGCGCACGATGCAATACAATGCGTTGGTGATTCCCAAAAAGAGAAGGCTGGCTCCCCAGTTTCCCGAGGACCATTTCCCGGCAGCCTGCTTCGATGTCAGCCCTGAAAAGATCAAGTTTGAGTTGATTTACAAAAATGTGTACGAGTTTGACGAATATTTGGCCAAGGTGAAGAAATCGCCCAAGTTGAGGCCATTGGCAACAAAGCTCGCCCGCACCGACGTGGTGGAGGCCATTTTCGCCAGCGAGATACGAAAGCGCAAGTTCATTGTCAACAGGAGAAAAGAGCTCCAGATGGCCACCTTGCTAGCCACGAGAAAAAGATCGCTGCGGTTGGAGGCTAAGGAAAAGCAACGGCAAGAGGAGTTGGAGAGGCAGCGCGAGCAGGAGGAGATCGAGTTGAGGCTAGCGGCGGAAAAGAGGTTGGAACGGAGAAGGCGCTTGAAGGAGCTGCAGCACGTCCACTCCACCGACTACACTAGGGGCACCTCCAGGTACGAGCGCTTGAAGTTGAGGAGAATAGACCAGACCCCCGCCTTCACTCCCACCCCCGAAGGGGACGGCAATGGGCACGACGGCCTCGATGCAGAGGAATCGGTGCCAGTCGAGACCCAGGCTGTGGCTTCAGACGTGCCTGAGCCCACACATGCAGAGGTGAAACCCGAGGTGTCGCTGTCTTCGCAGCCCAACAGCACCCCCTTGTCTGCTAACACTGCGTCGTCAACTTTGTCGGTTGCTGGTGCAACCACCGATGTAATTACAGACAAGCATCACACAGATGACGTCATAGCACAGGTCGAACCAGAGGTCAAGACCGAGACTAAAGCCGAGGCCAAAACCGAGAACAATTCTGAGGCCAAATCTGAACAAATTCCTGTAAACGGACAAGACAATCACTACACTGTCTTACCGGGTGCTGGCCAGACCGATTCTTTGCCTACGAACGGGGTCATTGACTCCCAAACACCACAATAGGATTTGGGGTCATAATTATATCTACCAGCAACAATTACCGCACAATTATAATTCTATACCCACATTTGAATTCACATAGATTTATTTTCTTGTCCACATTGAAGGTTTTTTGTGTGCACCAAACTGATGTGGGGAACAATGACTCATCCAATCAGAGTGTTGGCAAAAGGCATCAATATAAAAAGAACCACATAGTAGTTGCACTTTCAGATTGCAGTCTCAGCTGCAAACCAGCCAGAGATGGGCGATAAAAGCTACTTTGCCACCACCCCGGAGCCCCCATACTACTTGGTGACATTTACCTCGCACCAGCGGTCGTGCGACGACGCCGAGTACAATGATTTGGCCCAGCAAATGTTTGCGTTGGCCCAGCAACAGCCGGGGTACTTGGGCATCGAGAGTGTGCGAGACAAACAAACGCGAGTAGGGATCACCGTGAGCTACTGGAAGGACAGGGCGAGCATTGTCAACTGGAAGCGCAACTGCGACCATGTGGTGGCCCAGCAAAAGGGCAAACACGACTTTTACAGCCACTATGAGACACGGGTGGCCAAGGTAGAGAAGCACTACAGTTTTGACGGAGGTGAGTAGCATATGATGTTGGAGTTGGGCAGCCGCGCCCTATATGTATCATTGACACTAGTAATTGGTGGCGTGGTCGATATGGAAGTACGATAGTTGTTTAAACAGCAGAAAAGTAGACAGAAAGACATAATTATGCCGAAGGCCAACCAATGCACTGAAAGCATATATGCTAAAGATTAAGGAGCTTGAAAAACAGATCCGCTGATCAACTACTCTGAACCATACATTCATAGTCACAATCATTGTATAAATAAATATTGATTATAAACGATGAACATATACAAAAACAAAAGCACAAACATAAAAAACCGCAACACCGCCATCAGAGGTTCATCTCGTTCAAGATCTGTCCCGCCAAAGTTTTGTAGTTCCAGGTATTTCCCAATAACTTCTTGAATTGCACTCCGTACAATCCCACCAATGGCACCTTGACAATGTGGATCTCAAAGTTCAACGGTGACTTGCGGTTGACCCTGCCGGACTGGGACGAGGTGCTTGGGGTGCGCTGGTGCTTGGCCCGCTGCTCGACCCGCGACGAGATCAACATGTCACTGCCGCCGCCGTAGCCATTGAGGGAATCCACTGAGTCGTCGTAGTCAAACGAGTCGGGGTCCTTGCCGTCGCCAGCATCGTGGGGTTCGCCGGAGTGGTCGTCGTCGTACAACCCCCGCACCACCTTGGCGGTGGCCGGGGTGTTAGGAGGCATCAATACCTGGGACCCGTTGCGCTTGCGGTAGGCAGGCAAGAACGAGTTGCCGATGGAGAATTTACGGCGATGGCTTCCACCGCCAATGGAGTTCGATGAGCGGTGGCTCTTGGTGGAGCTGGTATTGGAGGATGGCGACAACATGTTGGTTTGCACCGTCAACGATGGTTGTCTGCTGGGGGTAGAGGTACCCTCAGAGGCGTCAGCGGTGCGGTGGTCGTCAAACGATGACGATGTGGACTTGAAGGCGTCTCCGTACAACTGCTTCTCCTCATCGTTGTTGTCGTCGTCTTCTTCGGGGTGGGACTCCACTACGGTGCTGGCATTGTCGGAGCCAGGGTCGCGAGCCGTCACCGACGGAGTGTGCACACACACAAAGCCCCCCTTGACCTCCTGGAACTTGACACCAAGCTTGCTCAACACGTTGATGATGTTGTATCGGATCACGGGCAACGGCTTGGCCGAGGTGGTTTGCACGCTGAAGAATCCCTTCAAGAACAAGGTCTTGCAATGCTCGATGGAGGGCATTGTGTTGGGCTTGGCGGTGTTGAACTGGTGAATGATCTCTTCCTCGGTAAGCGCAGGCACTTCCTGGTACTCTACGTCGTCAAAGCGCACGTCATCAAAGAAGCCATCGGTGTGGTCGGCGCCGGCGTCGCCCACCAATTCGTCGCTGTTCTGAGCGGCCAAGGCGTTGGGCAATGGCGGATGAGGTGCCTTGCGTCCGTATGACTCTTTGCGCACGTGCCCACCCACAGACTTGGCACGGGCAGTGGGGTGCAACTTGCGTCCCACCGGTGCCTGCTTGTGGGGGCTGCCCGCGGGGATGAGGGTGTTGGTGTTGGCGTTGATGCTGGGCAAAGGCGGGAGGTACTCCACGGGGATGAAGCCGTGGAATTTGTTCTGGGATCCCGATGACGTGCGGCTGTGGGTGCGCTTGTGGTCGATCTTTCTGGGGTCGAGGGCGTTGGCAGCACCAGATGCTGCTGAGGGGGCTCCAGAGGGGGTTGCAGACGCAGGAGTAACGGCAATGCCGCTACCGGAGCCACTACCAGCGCCGGGGGCGCCGGCGAGGGGCACGTTGATGCGTGAGGAAGTGGACTTTTCCTTGGCGGTGACCTTCATGGACACCCCACGGCGCACCATGGGGTCTCTGCGCGAACCGTGTGAGGTGTGAGGCGAGAGAGCAGGAGCAAGGTCGTCGCGGGGCTCTGCAGGAGGTGGCAGCGGGCCGACACGGGCCGGCGACGGCGACGGCGACTTGTGCTTTTTGGACGACAACCGCCGCAACAACGAGTTGAGTCCGGCGGGCTTGCCCGCATTGGGGTCCAAGGTGTCGTGGGTTGGCGTGGCCTGGCGTGGCGATTGGGGCTGCCGGTCGGGGATGGGAATGTTGTCGGGCCGGTCAGCCACAGGCGACGCCGGTTCGCGGGCAAATGGCGATACCGACGATGTGTGAGCCTGCTCTGGGAATGGCAAGGGTGCCGGCTTCCCGAGAGGCGCTGGCGATGGGTCCAAGGTGCGGGCGGGCGCCGGGCTGTGGCTGTGGAAGGTCTCCACGATGCGGGGGGTCGGGGTGTGAGGTTGGAGTGCGGCAGGAGACACCAGAGCCACCACTGCCACCTGCGACGCCACTTCGGCGACCGCCTCGTGGGGCTTGGCCGGTGCCGGCGAGGGTGCAGGGCGGGGTGTTTTGGCTGGTGAGATTGCGCTTGAGGGTGCTGGTTGTGGTGGTGCTGGAGGGCGTTGGGGCGTGGAGGAGGCCGAGGTGTCGAGATTTGGCGCTGGCACCGGCACGGGCTTCTGGAGGAGGTTCTGGGCCTGGGCCTGGTTGAGGGTCTGGTTGGGGTTCTGGACCTGGACCTGGCTTGGGACGTGGCTTGGGACCTGGCTTGGGACCTGGGTCTGCTGGTGGTTCAACTGGGCTCGGAGCGCCTCTTCCTTGGCGCGCTTTCGGCGGCGCATCTCGTCTACCAAGTAGTATATTGACACGAGGGGATGGAAGCCTCCGGTAGGGTCCGGGAGGATGTGGGCGTTGGCGGCGGAGGCATAGTCGCGGCCTTGTTCCGCCAATTTGTACCAGTTTTCGCAACTCATCTGGTACTCCACACTGGTCAACACCGCCGTCAATTCGTCGGCAATGCTGTTGGCGGAGCCCAAGTCAAAGGCGGCGATGGCGGCAACAATGTCCGGGTCCAATGGCAACGTCAACGGGGTACGCTTGGGCACGTAGCTGGCGACGCGGTGGTCGTAGCCCTTGTTGAGCCACGGGTGCAGGCACACCTCGTACAACGAGGCCCGCTTAGCTGGGTCTACCACCAACATCCGCGACAACAACGACACACACTCGCGGGACAAGAAGGGTGGGTATTCCACGTGTCCACGTTTGATCTTGTCGTGCAACACCAGCACCAGCTGGTCGTCAAACGGCACCTTGCCGCACACCAACACGTACAACACCACCCCGAACGACCACACATCCACTTCGGGCCCCGTGTAGGGCTTGGCGCTCAACAACTCCGGAGCAGCAAAGTAGAGGGAGCCACAGTATGTCTTCAACAACGTGTTGGGAGCGTACAAGTTGGACAAACCAAAATCGATGATCTTGATGTCACCCTTTTCGTTGATCATTATGTTCTCAATCTTCAAGTCACGATGCACCACATTGTTGCGGTGGCAGTAGTCCAACGCCGACGCGATGCCGCGGGCAAACTTGCGGGCGTGGCGCTCCTTGAGCGACCCGTGGGCGACAATGTAGTCCAACATCTGCCCGCCTTCCACATACTCAAACAACATGTAGTAGTGGTTTGTCATGGGCACCATCTCGTAAAGGCGACAGATAAACGGATGAAAGAGAAGGCGTCCGAGTGCCCCCTCGCGGATGGTGCGCTTATCGCGGGCAATCTCCTTGTCAATATCCTTGCGACGCTGGGCCGCCTCCTGGGTGGTGGCGGGCGGGGCGTCGTTGGCATGTGCCCGCTGGTACAACTTGGCGGCACGGGGGATGATCTTGACGGCGCAAATCTCGTGGGTGGTGTTGTGGCGAGCCAACTTCACCTTTCCCATGGACCCCGCGCCGATGGTCTTGACAAAGTCCCAGTCGCCGATGGACTTGCGGTGGAACTGCTGCTGGGAGGTGCCGTCGTGGCCGTGGCCGTGGGACTTGCCCAGAGCAGCGGCGGCGGTGGCGGGGACGGCCACGGCCACGGC
>NBZC01000094.1:0-50888 GCA_002245345.1 Scheffersomyces stambukii
GTGCATATTCCCCTCCCCCCACCCCACCTGCGCCATCTGCCCCCATGACCAAGACGTCGGTGCAGTCGTTGCTGACGTTCCACATCCCCAGCTTTGTGTGGGGAGCGTTGACGGCGGGGTTTGTAGTCAAGTTCAGAAGAATCCTCCTTGACTACGCCGTCAAGTTGACCATTGTGGCCATTGCCGTGTCGGGGTTGACGGCGGTGGCCACGGCGGTGTTGTGGTACCTTGGGATCGTCAAGACCAGCGACTTTCGGTTTCTTGCAACCAAAGCAGGCATTGTGTCCCCCGAGGCGAGTTCTCCGCCAATAGTACACCAACAGGAGGAGGAGGAGGAGGAGGAGGAGGAGGAGGAGTGGGAATCGGACGAGCAAGACGACGACGACGACGAGTCGGAGTCCGAGGAAGAGTCCGAGGAGGAAAACGAGGACGAGAAGCCCGTGGCGGAACCGATGCCGCCCCAAGAGCCGCCTACCCCGCGCGTGGAGGCCCCGCGCAGAGTGTCGACCATCCGCGTCACCCCCTACCGGTACACCCCGCGCGACCACGAAAGTGACCACGACGCGCGCAGACGCGACGGCCACGACTCGCGCAAGCACACCCACAGCACCCCCAACCTCGCGGGGGTGGCCACGCGCACGCCGTCGCTCAAGCGCAACAACACCGAGCCCACCAAGCAGTCGCTGAAGCGGTCGGGCACGTCGTCGCCGGTGGCGCCGCCCGTCATCACCCGCAGCTCCAGCCATCACCATGACCGCGGGTCGGTGAGCAGCGGCGGCAGCGGCAAGGCGGCCACGCGGTCGCGCAAGAGCCTGACGGAGTCGCACACCCCGCCCCGCATCACCCCGGTCAAGGAGTTGCCCAACCTCCCGCCGCTGGCGGAGGAGTTGCCGTTCATCAACGAGGTCAAGTTGGTGGACTCGCTCGACCCCGCCCCCGCCCTCGACAGCGCCGGCAAGCGCGACGACTTTGTCAAGCGCACCATGAGCACCATGAGCAAACAGCTGGTGCTCGGCACGCGCGCTAACTACAAGAAGTTTATCGCCAATGTCGACGGCGACTAGCGGCCCCGCCGGCCCGGTATATCTGTATATCTTTGTAATGCATGGCCATCATGGGATGGCGTCATCAACGACGGTATAGGTGGTGGTGTAGATGGGGTGTATGCAGGACGGTAGCGCCGGGCCTAGGCCGCGGAAAATGTCGCGATGTCGCGCCAAATGTCGCCCTTCCCATTTGTTGTTTGCATTTTCTTACCGTCAACCACCCCGTCCTTTCACCAGCCATCTGCCCGTCCACCATCCGGTCCCGCATCATTCCCATCCGCCATGCCGTTGTACAAGGAAGAAAACTACTTGGTGGTGCATGCAGGATCGCGCCACACCATCTTCTCCTTTGGGTTGCAGGACTCGCTCGCTCCTCCCCAGTACAAGATCCCGTCGGTGGTGTACCAGGACCCCACCACCAAGGAATACCGCTCGCAGCGGCAGGGCGACGCCGACAGCCACTTGGTGGAGATCCGCCCCATCACGGGGTCCAAGATTGTCGACCTCGACGCCTTCAATTACTTGTTGAAAATCATCTTGCAGAGCGTCATCACCAACAACCCCATTGTCACCATCAACCAGATCCCCCTCTTGTTGATTGTCCCCTCGTTGACGTGGGCCCGCACCAGCCTCGAGTACATCACCAAGTATGTCATTGAAACCTTGGAGTTCACGGCGTTCAACATTGTCGACTTGTCGTTGGCCTCCACCTTTGGCGTGGGGTCGTCCACCACGTCGGTGGTGGTCAATGTGGGCTACGAAAGTATCCAGATCGTCCCCGTGGTGGGCTACCAGAGCATAAAGTACGCCGGCAAGTACATAAGCGGCGTCGGGGGCAAGAAGTTGAACGAGGAAATCAAGAAGTTGTTGCCGCTGTTTTCCGACCACCAGATTGAGGACTTGAAATGCTCAGGCATATACGAGGTGCTAAACGAAGACGGCTCGTTCTACTCCTTGGACGACGTCAATGAAGAGAATGGCGAGGAGCAGTTCGACGTGGCCAAGATTGTCACCAACAACCCCTCCGTCAAGTTTGATCCGGAAGATGACGAGGAAAAGCCCAACAAGGAGTTGGAGAAGAACTTCTTTGTCGACTCCGTCACCAAGGACAAAATATACGTAGGTAAGGAGAGGTTCCAGGGTGCTTCCAAGTTGATCAACCTCATCTCCGAAGGTATCCATGACGTGTTGCAATTGATCCCCGACATCGACAAGCGGCAGGAGTGCTACGACAATATTATTCTCGTGGGATCCACTTTCAGGATCCCAGGGTTTAAGGAGGCGGTGTTGATCAAGCTCACCAAGGACTATTTGGTGAGAGAGCGCACCGAAGGTGCTGACAATGCCATCGATGGCATCAATTCCGCCATTTTGAAGTACCAGCAGGCCGACGAGCAAGTAGATGGCGAATCAAACTCCAACGTGGCCCAAGTTCCCAACTCCATCAAGTTGGCTCGCTACCCTGACTACTTTCCCGAGTGGAAAAAACCCAAGGAACGGGGAGGGTCGTGGGACGACGTTTATTTCTTGGGGGCAGAGGTGTACGGCAAGCAAATATTCTCCAACAACACCAATCATGGCCGCGAGTTGTTTGTGGGAAGCGACGTGTATGAAGACCGGGGTCCCCAAAGCATTTGGGATGTTTCCATTTAGTGAGTATGAATGGATCAAAGGCTGTTGAGACGGGAAGACCTTGTTGGTTTGCTGCTGAGCATTGATAAAGTCAAATTGTTCCTACAAGCCTTGCAATGCTTGCCGGATACTTGGTGAGCTTTCTTACAGAGTTGGTCAATTCCTAAAAAAATGACTACACGTCAATGCTACATTATTCCAAATATGAAACCTTGGTCTACCGCTTGTTCTCGAAGCGCTTCCCCTATATAAACTGTATATTAATGTAATAGGTATCGAATGATATACCCCAGGATTAGATTGAACCACTGTGACAGTGGCAGTGCGACACACAAATATATGAACGACATCTGACGACATTTTTCCTCCGCGACCCACGACATTGTAACGTGACATTTAGTTGCACTTTCTGCCGACCCCCACGCGCCTGCTTCATCACGGTCCATGCTCGCAAGGCGCGTCCTTTCCCGCATCACACGCGTCAGAATCACGTTCCCCACCCCCATGGCCCAGCAGCAGACCCTTGCGCGCTTCTTTGGCGGTAGTGCGCCACTGGCCAAGGCCAAGCCGGCCCAAAAGCCGCCTTCCAAGACCGTTTCTCCATTGAAAGCGACGGGCCTGCCCTCTGTGTCACCCAAGAAGCGTGGCAACACCGCGCCCGCGTCTTCCGCAGGCAAAAAGGCAAGAAAATTGCCCAATTCGGACGGTTCCGTTGAAGATGTCGATGGTGTCGCGTCGTCCGTGATTGTGGACCACTCCGAGGTCCACCCTGACACCGATCCCAGCGACCCCGAGTCACCGCCAGTCAAGTCCGAAGTTTCAGAGGCCCAGGAGTTGATCAAGTTGAGCGAAAAAGAGCAGATTGAGCACAAGAACGACAAGATAGGCGCCAAGATCCCCTATGCCTCGCTTACAGCTGTGTTTGAGAGCATCGAGAAGGAGTCCGGCCGTCTCCACATCATCGCCATCATTTCTCAGTTCTTTCTCGAAATTCTCCAGCAGTCGTCGGTGGACAATTTGGTCAAGGTGGTTTACTTGTTCATCAACCGATTGGGACCGGACTACGAGCCTGATTTGGAGCTTGGCCTTGGTGAGATCCTATTGATCAAGGCTATCAGCGAGTGTTATGGGCGGTCCCCCGCCAAAATCAAGCAGGACTACAAGGAAGTGGGAGATTTGGGGTTGGTGGCCCAGAAGTCGCGGTCGGGCCAGCCCACCATGTTTAAACCAGCCCCGTTGGACGTGGACACCGTATTTGACAATTTGACCAAGATTGCCAAATCAACGGGCAAAGACTCTCAAGCCAAGAAGATCGGGCTCATCAATAAAATGTTGACGGCATGCCATTTGAAGTCCAACGAAGCCAAGTTTTTGATTCGGTCCTTGGAAGGCAAATTACGTATTGGTCTTGCCGAAAAGACGGTATTGATTGGATTAGCCCAGGCATTTGTCAACTACGAATGCCCCCCTGGTAAACGAGTCAATCCCGACAAGTTGAGTCAGGCCGAAGAGATTATAAGAGAAGCGTTTTCTCAAGTCCCTAATTATGAGGTGGTGATTAGAGCCGCTCACCAGTACGGCATTGCCAACTTGCTCGACCACTGTCAATTGACGCCAGGGGTGCCATTGAAACCCATGTTGGCCAAGCCCACAAAATCAATCAGTGAAATCTTGGACCGTTTTCAGGGTGAGGAGTTCACTTGCGAATACAAATACGACGGAGAAAGAGCTCAGGTTCATTTGTTGCCCACCGGCGACGTTCGCATCTATTCTCGTAATTCGGAAGATATGTCGCAGCGATACCCCGATTTGATTGCCATCATCAAGGAATTCACTAGTACACAGAATTCCACATCCATGATTTTGGATTGTGAGGCGGTGGCCTGGGACAGAATCAACAATAAGATCTTGCCATTTCAGGTGTTGTCGACAAGAAAAAGAAAGGATGTCAAAGAGAAGGACATAACTGTGCACATATGCCTATTCGCTTTTGACTTATTGTATTTCAATAACGAGTCTTTGATCACCAAATCCCTCCACGATAGAAGGCAGGTTATGCAGGAACACTTGAAACCAATTGACGGCAAATTGCAGTTTGCTACCGCCAAAAACTCGTCCAATTTGGATGAGTTGCAACTGTTCTTGGACCAATCAGTGAAAGACTCATGTGAAGGTTTAATGGTGAAGATGCTAAATGGACGAGAATCTTACTATGAGCCTTCCAAACGATCACGAAACTGGCTCAAGTTGAAAAAGGATTATTTGGCTGGAGTTGGGGATTCTCTCGACTTGGTTGTAATTGGAGCATACAACGGAAGGGGTAAGAGAACCGGTACTTATGGGGGTTTCTTGCTTGCATCCTATAACGATGATACTGGTGAATATGAAACCACCTGCAAAATAGGAACAGGCTTTAGTGACGAAGACTTGTCTTCGTTGTTTTCCAAATTGAAGCCCACCGAAATAGACCATCCTAAATCGTTCTACGTCTACGACACCAACAACTCAAATGCAGTACCCGATGTGTGGTTTGAGCCAACTACAATTTTTGAAGTGTTGACGGCAGATTTATCCTTGAGTCCAATATATAAAGCTGCACATCAAGAATATGGAAAAGGCATATCGCTACGGTTTCCAAGATTTCTCAGGATTAGAGATGACAAGGGGATAGAGGATGCAACCAGTTCCACACAAGTTTCGGAATTTTACCAACGACAAGCTAATGTCAATTAAATATGTCATATTAGGAATATTAAATTATCCAACTAGGAATGTATATACGGTCTATGCCGGGAGTTCAAAGCTATGATTGAGTACGGTTTTCTCTAAGTTTACTCTTTATCTTGTCGCTGAGATTGCTCTTGCTGTTTGCTTTAGCATCAAAGTTGAGCTCAAAATGCTCGGACGATGGTGTGTTCGAAATCCCGGGCCGGCCCCGCAATGGTGATGGTTGGTGAGGAGATTTGTGGTGGTCCAATTGAGCAAACCTATAATCATCATATATGGATGCAGTGGAATTCAAAGTAGAGTTAACTGAGGAGTTTACTCCCGAATTTAATGCTGATTGTTGTTCCAATTTAAGGTGAGGGTTGTTAGCATTTTTGTACAATTGATAGTCTGAAAACAAAGGTAAATTTGTGAATGAATTGTCGGAATTCAAGAGCGAAATTCCATCCGACATGGACGACGAATGCTGTAAGTCACCAGAGTTATCTGAATTGTCAGACTTTGCTGCTTTCTTTTGAGCGCGACGTTTCTGCAACCTTCTGTTGCGCAATTCTTCAGTCTTCCTATCTTCTTCTTCGTCCGAATCAATGTATTTGACCCCGTCGCTAATATTCAACGAGTCTTTCAACTCTAACAAGTTAAAGTCCTTAGGGAACAATTGAGGGCCATATGCGTTGACTAATTCAGTAATCTCTTCACTTAAATTGTGTCTCATTTCTTTCAATTCCCGGATTGAAGAACCTGAAGTTATGGACAAATACAAGGGTCTAATGGACTTGAGCAAATCGAGACCTTGTTCCCCCGTAATTAATGCTGAATAGGTAACCAAGACACCACATGAGTATAACAATATCCAAAGCCAGAACAAGCCAAATGATGAAAATAAGTGGTGACTGTAGCAATAATAAGTTCCCATTGAGGCATAAAAGCTATATACAATTGGTGCTAGCCCCAAAGATACCAAAATTTTCCAAGTAGCAATGACATCATTGGCTTTGATCTTTACCACGGAATTGGCCAAAGCTTCCTTTGCCTTCTTTTTGGATATTAGTTTAGTGGAAATAAACACAGGCGAGAAAAGAGTTGCACCGGGTAATGCTAACGTGAAGAAGAGAAGCAATTTGCAGATTCTAAATACAAGCACAGGAATGACATGTAACTTGTTGGAATCCTCGGTTTTTTCAACATGATGATCGGGTAAGTAAAGTGATTTTAACAATTCATTATACTTTAACACTTTTCCCTTCACTTCTTGCACTTTTGGTTCATCTTTGAAATGCTGGTATCCAATCACTAATCTTCTATTCATCTCCACGATTAAAGGCAAGGGCAACTGCTGGGCTAAATTACCAGCATACAATCTTCTTGCTGCCTGTATCAACATAAGAGTTTCATAGTCTTCGCATGTCACGGTGACCGCTTTCAACCCGGTGGTGACTATATCGAGTAGCTCCTTGACAGCCTCTCTGCTTGTTTCTGGATTGGTGTATTTTTTGACTAGCTCTTTGGGAATTTCAATAGGGTCGCCAAACTCTATGACCGCCCGTGACCGAAACTTATGGGCGTTGAAATAGTTCATACCGCAGGGAACAATCTTAACGTTGCAATCAGGGTTATGCTCCATTGCTCCAAGAGCCATAACTGCTACACCTGCTTTCAAAGGTAACAAATCTGGTCGATCGTGCGAGCCACCTTCAGGAAAGATTCCTAGACAGTTACCGTCGGAAAGGTGATCAAACACCCATTTGTAAACCAGCTTCTGGTCCACCTTGTCTGCCCATTTGTAGGAAGTACCCTTGGTCAACAAGGTACGGATCTGATCTGTGTTCTTGAACTCTTTGCGAATCACCAACTCGGTGTCAGAGATGATCTCTGCCACTTCGGACGCCCCCAAAGACTGGGGCAACGCCAACAAGCCTCTAACCATGCACTCTGTGGTAAACTTTGTGTCCTTTCCTGTAACACGCAACGGATCATGGTCGAGATCAATGAAGATCTTGCCCGTACCCTTTTTTAAATTGTCCTGGGCCCTCACCACAGGAATACTCAACTGGCATTTTGCGAGAGACCCCACCACCGGCAAATTGTAGGACTTTGCGGCGATCAAAAACGAGATTCTTCTCTTAGCTTCCTTCTTGACCTGGTCCATCAAGATCACGGGATCAATGAACTGGTTGTGATGGGGAGCGCCCACGAAAATCACGGGGCCCGACCTCGGGAGCTTGAACGCTCCCCGGGGACGGATTTCTCGAAAGAAGCAGTCAAAAGTGATGGAAAAGACCCAGAGAAACAAGTCGTAGAGCCATAGGCGATACCACGGTAGTGGAGTATACGTTAAATTTGGCTTAGATTTCATGGAGTCCTGATTTGGCAAGGGAGGAGGTCAACGACAAGCGAAATATTTTGAGATCCAAGACGAAATAAAATGATTACCCGTCAGGGAGCACCAAAAATAACGGAGTAACTTCCCGATTGGGATGTCACGGATTGTGAAAAAGATCTGATTGGTCCAATTGGCCAATTGATTGGTACAATGTGGTGATGCAAATGTGGTTGGCCCCGAGACACCGCAAAATGTGTGTCCAGGCTATATGCAGTCTATACCCGATGAGCCCCTTTACCACATCCGGCTGGATTAGACGAATGCAGAATAGGAAGCGGACAAACATACCACACCTTGAACAAATCAGCCGTAGTAATGGTTCATACGTGTGGGGTTACAAGAAGGTACCAGTTTCGGTACTAGAGAACGGCCGTGCTGCAAATGCCCAGAAACCAATGCTATATCCAAATCGGGATGGATATTCCGGGAAAACACAGTTCTGAACCGTGGAGATGGACCACCAATTAAACAAACAATCGGATATTGGGGCCGATTTTGGCAGCCGGGGTGGAGATGCAAGAGCTATCTCGGGACGGTACCGCAAAACACTCTGGTGGAGGTGTCAGATGACTAGAGGTCATCTGCCAGGTCAGGTGAGCTGGTGCGACGTCTCCACAAAAGTTTCCATTTTCATCTTTCGCTGTACCTCGGAATTTCAAATTGCAGCAAAATTTTGCTAGGCCGCGGCATCCACAGTGGGCTCGGGACAAACCTGACCTTAGAGGAGAGCGGCCCAGGAAAGGCATGAGAAATATAAGGAAATGAGAGGGTTGTATGATTGGTGTGGTACACCGATGGAACAGCAGTTAGCAGTGTAGAAAACTATGTCTATGGTTACACCGGGATCTACCGTCCAAGGGGTTCTGGTGAAATTGTGGGGCACTCGCGCACCACCATTTCTCGCTAGGGAAAACCAAGTCGCACTAATTTCCACTAATTTGCTCCACGTGAAAAAACGGGGAACGCTACACAGCACCGCGAGCGGGAATATACACCAACGGTCGGGATCTGGAAGACGCAGGCTAGCAACTGGGCGAAAGGATGACTAATGGATGTAGCGTTTGCCATTACACGCTGTTCACACCCCAACGGTGGGCCTGACACGCCCAACCAGTGTCACCAGGGATCCACGGCTCGCATCCACTCCTCCCGCATTGTAGGTCCCACTACGCTTAAATTACATCAAAACCCCATCCCCGTACCGTGTAACCGTACGCCTGGGCCTCTCCAGTGGCACCGAAGACACTAGCACTATCGTGCAGCCCCACCGCCTTTGTCCCACTTTCACCCGTTGCAAAAGTAATTGCAATCGCATTTCGGGGTGGGTGACAATTGTTCCTCGGTTAATGACCAATTCCCCGGATTCCACTAATTTTTCACACAACCAGAAAAGGAAAATGTCTACTCGGCACAAATTCACAGGCATAAACGGAGTAATGTCTCCTGGCCCGTCGCTAAACTACGGGCATTTGTTGCCAAATCCTCGCCTTTTTCACCCCAGGAAAATGTCGTCTTTGTCCCCGCATAATTTCTCTACACCACCAATTTGCTACCATTATATTTAACTCCACCGTTTTCCACTGATAATTGTAGTTTTCCAGTTGGGTTTCTTGATTTGGTTTTTCTCTATCGTTTTTAGTGAAAGCATTTGTTAATTCTCGTTGTAGCTGGCCCACCTATCCTGTTACTGCGCAGAAGTTATTTCCATCTTAGTACCATCGTACCTTATCGTCATCATAGTAGAGAACCAGGTGTTTTTTGCTACTGATTGTTTTACCATTGTCAAGTTGCTGGCCATTATTTATTGATTCAATTGCTTAAGAATGTCCCAATTATCGTTCAAAGACAAGGTTGTTGTCATCACCGGAGCTGGTGGTGGTTTGGGGAGATACTACTCGTTGGAGTACGCCAAGAGAGGTGCCAAGGTCGTTGTCAATGACTTGGGTGGTGCCTTGGACGGAAAGGGGGGTGATTCCAAGGCTGCCGATGTTGTGGTTGACGAAATTAGAAAGGCTGGGGGTATTGCCGTGGCTGACTACAACAATGTGCTTGACGGAGAAAAGATTATTGAAACCGCCGTCAAGAACTTTGGTACCGTCCATATTGTCATCAACAATGCAGGTATCTTGAGAGACTCTTCTTTCAAGAAGATTACTGAAAGAGACTTCAAGTTGGTGTTGGATGTGCACTTGAACGGTGCTTACGCCGTCACTAAGGCTGCTTGGCCTCACTTCCGTAAACAAAACTTCGGGAGAATTATCAATACTTCTTCTCCTGCTGGTTTGTACGGTAACTTTGGTCAGACCAACTACGCCGCTGCTAAGTCTGGTTTGTTGGGTTTCGCTGAGACCTTGGCCAAGGAAGGTGAAAAGTACAACATCAATGCCAACGCTATCGCCCCATTGGCCAGATCAAGAATGACTGAATCAATCTTGCCTCCTCCAGTTTTGGAAAAATTGGGTGCTGAGAAGGTGGCTCCTTTGGTTTTGTACTTGACCCACGAAAACACTGATGTTTCTGGTCAATTCTTCGAAGTTGCTGCTGGTTTCTTTGCCCAAATCAGATGGGAAAGATCGGGTGGTGCTCTTTTCAAGCCCGACAGCACCTTCACCCCAGAAGTTGTTGCCAAGAGATGGGATGAAATCGTCGACTTCAACAACCAAGGCAAGCCTGAGTACTTGCAAGTTCAACATCCTTTCATGTTGAATGATTACCTTACTTTGACCGAGGCTGCCAGAAAATTGCCTGCAAACGATGCTTCCGGTGCTCCTTCTGTTTCTCTTAAGGGTAAGGTTGTTTTGATTACCGGTGCTGGTGCCGGTTTAGGTAAGGAATATGCCAAGTGGTTTGCAAGATACGGCGCTAAGGTTGTCGTTAATGATTTCAAGGATGCTTCCAAGACTGTGGAAGAAATCAAGGCTGCTGGTGGTGAAGCCCACACTGATGTCCATGACGTTGCCAAGGATGCCGAAGCTATTATCAAGAATGTCATTGACAAGTATGGTACCATTGACATCTTGGTTAACAATGCTGGTATCTTGAGAGACAAATCTTTTGCCAAGATGTCCAAGCAAGAATGGGACCAAGTTCAAGCTGTCCACTTGCTTGGTACCTTCAACTTGACCAGATTGGCCTGGCCATACTTTTCCGAAAAGAAGTACGGTAGAATTATTAACATTACTTCCACTTCTGGTATTTACGGTAACTTTGGTCAAGCTAACTACTCGTCAGCCAAGGCTGCTATCTTGGGTTTCTCCAAGACTTTGGCTATTGAAGGTGCAAAGAACAATATTAAGACTAATATTGTTGCTCCTCATGCTGAAACTGCCATGACCTTGACTGTTTTCAGCGACTCGGACAAGAACTTGTACCATGCTGATCAAGTTGCTCCATTGTTGGTTTACTTGGCTTCCGAAGATGTTCCAGTTAATGGTGAAACCTTTGAAGTTGGTGGTGGTTGGATTGGTAACACCAGATGGCAAAGAGCTAAGGGTGCCGTGTCTAAGGACAAGGTTACTGACGCTGAATTTGTCAAGAAGAACTGGGCTGCCATAACTGACTTCTCTGTTGATACTGAGAATCCAAAGTCAACTACCGAATCATCTATGGCCATTTTGTCTGCCGTTGGTGATGATGAGGAAGAAGATAATGATGATGAAGAGGAAGAAGAGGAAGACGACGAAGAAGACGACCCCGTCTTCGTCTTCACCGACAGAGATGTTATTCTTTACAACATTGCTCTTGGTGCCACTTCTAAGGACTTGAAGTATGTCTATGAAAATGACAATGATTTCCAAGTTATTCCTACTTTTGGTCACTTGATCACTTTCCACTCTGGAAAGTCGCAGAACTCATTTGCCAGATTGTTGAAGAACTTCAACCCAATGTTCTTGTTGCATGGTGAACACTACTTGAAGGTTCACAAGTGGCCTCCTCCAGTTGAAGGTGCTGTCAGAACCACTTTCAACCCATTGGCCATCACCCAAAAGGGAACAAACACCATTGTGGTGCATGGTTCCGAATCGGTTGACACAACTACCAAAGAATTGGTGTACTCTAACGAAGCTACATTCTTTATCAGAAACTGTCAGGGTGAAACCAAGGTATATGGTGAAAGAAGAGCATTTGCTACCAACCAGTGGGTGGCTCCAAAGAGAGCCCCAGACTACGAAGTGAAGGTTCCTATCAGTGAAAACTTGGCTTCTCTCTACAGATTATCTGGTGACAGAAACCCATTGCACATTGATCCAAACTTTGCTAAAGGTGCTAAATTCCCTAAACCAATTTTGCATGGTATGTGCACTTACGGTTTGACCGCTAAGGCATTGATTGACGAATTTGGTATGTTTGATGAAATCAAGGCCAGATTTACCGGAATTGTCTACCCAGGTGAAACATTGAAGGTTTTGGCTTGGAAGGAAGGTGATGTTGTTATTTTCCAAACTCACGTCATTGACAGAGGTACTATTGCTATTAACAATGCTGCCATCAAGCTCATTGGTAACAAGGCTAATCTCTAGATAAAGTTAACTGATTGCGAAAATTGTTTTTGTTTATTATGATCGTAGTACATAATGCGTTTATTTAGTTCATTTCTTTTTGTGTCTAATAGGTGGAGAGACAGAAATTCAATGAATGTTTTTGCTTAGAATTTACTATTTGTAATTAATGTTAACTTTATGAAATTTTGGTGTAAAATGAAATTATTTAAATGCGTATAAAACTTACTTATGTAAAGCAGGCAACATGTGCGACTGGTGGTAAACCAGTGGAGTTTTAAAGTCAATAAGACTTGGGGTGATAGAAGTATTAAGTATTAATTAAAAGGACTCTTTTGCACAAAAACTGAGGATTTGATACGTTCCCTCTTTCTTTCCTCCGCGTCAGATGCCTCTTGCTCTTCCACACCTTCGACTTCCTCTATATTTGAAATGGTATTTGCTTCAAGGTTATGTTTCAAGTCCTTGTGGAAAAATGTATGGCTAAATGTCTCCTCACTTTCTTCATCAACCTCGTCTGCTTCATCGATGTCCAAATACATATAATTGTACTGTCCTCCGCCAGCAGATGATAATAAAGAACCCGAGCGTTTGCGGGAATGATTAATATGTCTAGTATAACCCTTAGGGTTAATAGCAACCGAGAAATCTACGGGAGTATCGTTAATAGGATCGATAATGGATGCTGTATGGATAGATATGGTAGAGTCAATGGCTGATGATGGGGTCTCGGATAATGGAGAACTAATAATTGGAGATGAATAAATCAAAGGAGTGGATATGGCAGATTTTGTTTTCGACCTTGACATGATATAACGAGAATTCATGGGTATAATGCAATTTGGGAATTTAAATGCTGGAACGTTTAAGTTATTTGTGGAATTAGTTGAATTGGAATTGTTGGTACTAGTAGCATTAGTGCCAGAGTTCCCATTCAACGCGGGTGAAGAATGCAGCAAATTATTGGACAAGTGCGAATTGGTACTCGATGAACGTGGCAACATGGGAACCGGAGCACTTGGCTTGCGTTGTATAGGTTTTATAATGCTTTGATTATTAAAATTCGGCATTGATCTATCGCTGAATTTAAAATGACTATTATGGGAGTCGAAAAACTCAGAGTAATCTCCAGTAGGAGAAGAATATGGATCTGTCAAAGATTCACTCGATGAGAAACCACCTGAACAGATTGAAGATGCGGATGAGTTAACGGAAACCGATGATGACGATGTATTGATATTATTAGAGGAATATGACCTGCGTTGGTTGTTTCTGAAAGAAGTAGATGGTGGCTGAAAATCTTGGTCCCCAAGGGTAGACTGGCTGCTGGAGTAATTTTGGTTCTGCAAGTTAAAAGATAACATTGTTGGAGATGTATTTCTTGATGATGATTGAGTGAAAATTGGTTGATCGAAAGAAAATGTACTTGCTCTTGTCAATCTAGCAGTATTGCTAGGAACTGTCTTGACCATGGTATTAGACTTCTGGCGTTTCAAAATCTTTTCGCTGGTGTTTGTGGTGAAGGATTGTGAGCGGGTGTGAGAGAATACGAGATTGGAATCGCTAGCTGCAAATTGATTGAAAGACTTTGCTCGGACCAATTTGCTTTCTTTTCTAACCTTGCTCATTTGATTTTCACAGTGCTTTTCGTGATTTATATCCTTCATTTCCACGTAACCTTGTGGGCAACAAAACTCTTTATACTTTGTGTAAAAGGATTTGTATCCTCCTTCAAGTATAACAATATCAGGGTAGGAAAGATATGGGTATACGTTGCTGTTCTGTTTGCGGTCCCACTTGCGCAAGTGGCGAGCCATTGTAGGACCTCTGAATACACTAAACTCGCAATGAAAGATGATCAACTGCTTGTTCCCCTGCTTCAAGGATTCAATTTGTTGGGAGATGAATTTTTGCTCCAAGTCTTCCTTGGTGGAGATGTTGATGGCACCATCAATATGCCCGCCTTCGAATTCGTAACTGAAACGACAATCAATGATTATATACTGATCAAAGTCATTCTTGTTTTCCCCCAACAAAATTCTGTATAGTTGGTCCTCGTCGATTCTTGGAAGCATGTCGCTGGGCAGTGAAAAGGTGGAGATGGAGGTTTTACGGAGATGGGAGTTGTCTTCGGTGTGATGGCTTTCTTTTTCCTTTGTAGTCTGGCACATGGAATGGATTCTTCGGATGGGTTTGATCTTGCGGGCCTCGATGGGGGAGCCTATGTGGAGGGTCTCGTGGGTGTCGTCGCAGCTGTCATTGCTGTCGTTGTCGTCGTCATCGATGTTGTCGTAGTCGGTGTCGGAGTCGGGATCGTTATTTGGTAGGGTGTTGGTGTCGAGGTCCAAGTCAAGGTTGCGGCCATGCTGAAGGTGGAAACTTGAAAAAAAGCTATGCGATGATTTGGTCACCGAAGTCATGGATCGGGTGAAGTTCTTGGTGGAGGCGCTCAAGGTCTTTCTCATGGACGGAATCACCAAGTTGGAGAGGTTTTTGAAAGGTTTCCTGTTGAACAACGGCGACGTTTGGCAGCCACCGTCGGACGCCAGGGTGACCAGGGCGGGGGACTCGAGGTCATATTCGGGCACGGGATTGGCGGGGTCAAAGTAGGAGCTCTCGGGACGCGTCCTCTTGCCCACGGATCGGGTGGAGTCGTCGCCGTCGACGGAGGGCCCTGGATCGGGCCGGCGAAGCAACGGATCACGAGGACCATCTTGCATCATGATGGGGCGGCGGGAACCGAACGGGAGCTACGGTCACCACCAGGAGATAGTGCCGGCGATGAGGGGCAAGGGGATGCAACAATGGCGCCTGCAAACCGGGAGCACACCACTACCAGACAAGGATGGGAGAAATTAAGTGGGCACGGTGGAAAAATCGCTGGAGCCAGACAAAAAAATTTCTGGGGCAGCGAATGCTCTTATAAGGGTAAGGGACGGGAAAGAACCACCACGACAGGCACGGGATCAAAGGAGAGTGATGGGAACGGAGGTCGTGGGCCGGGAGATTCAACCAGGAAACTTAAACCAGCAAAGCAATACTAAGAAAATAAAGAGTGAGCAGGTACCAGATTTGCAATTTAATGATGGGCAGGTGACGGTGGAGAATTTGCCTAAAGGTGGGGTGGTAACAGGGAGGAAAAAAACGAAGGAACGGCCAAGATTGAACCACGGGGGACAACCAGGAATGCAAGGGAGACACCTAGGGATTGTCACCACGGATGTAACGGTGGGGATTTGTGGGAGAGGAGTGCGGGTCAGTGTGAGGAGAATATGCAAGAGGGCCGGGTTGGGGCGGATTGATCCTGGCTTATGAGCGCACCGGGTCAACGACAGGATGGGATGATTTTTGGGGCCAGAATGCCTGCAGGGCAACTTGCTTACCGGGGGAGATCAGGTCCAGGAAACACAGTATATAATATACCTTGTTTAGGCATGAAATTGGGATCCCGAGGTGGAGGTTACAAATCTGTTTGCAAAAAAAAAGTCTCAGAGAAGCATAAAAAGTAAATCTTGCAAATAATAATCTTGAACAATGGGAGCGAAAAAAAAATACTGACAAAATGTTAGGGATACCCCCCGTAGATGCGCCTGGTGAAAATAAACTCTTGCAGCGAGAAAAAATATCTTCCTGCGAGGATATTTTTTTCCTCCATTATTGGCAACCTAAACAATAGCAGCAAAAATCAACATGGACAGACAGAGAAGCACCAGCCAATAGCCGCTACAACCATCAATAAAGTTGCTAGTGACATCGCCGCAATAGGCACACCAGTGTCGCGAATAAAATATTTGTTTTGTAAATCGCCATGGTATGGAGAGACCCCGTAGCCTGTGGGGGCCCCGTGCCCGTGATTTTGACCGTTGGCTACGGGGATGCCGTGGAAGGAATTTCAGGTCTAAAACACCAACCTGGAGTAGAAGTGATTGATTGATTTCATCTCCACCATTACTAGTGCAACAATGCTCCACAAAAAGGAAAAATGTTTACGGATCATCTTCGTGTTGTGCCATCTGCATAATGCTCTGATTGTTGCTGGTTTTCGCATGGAGACCGTTTTCGACAGATTTATAAACACGGGGACACCGCACCCACGGAATCCCACAAATGGATAGTCACCATTTATTTACGGTGCGATTGCATCCGGCAATGAGGGTGCAATTCCTCATGCACAATCTGGGGTCACCAGGAATTGGTGCCCCAATCGAGAGCATCACAGGAAATTACTGGTGGTGTCAGATTCCCGGGCGGGAATGATGGTGACCACGACGTTGGTACTAAGTGTAAGCGATTAGTCATTCGCCCCTGGGCACCCCCCTGTAAAAAGGTGGTTGGCAAGTTAGGTGATTGCAAATGGGGGCACAGGAAAGCTTATCATTGTCGCCATACCCCTTGGCTGGTGCATACGGCAGGATTCCTGCATCCGCACCTGGGGAGATGGGGGCACCCTACTACAGGCAGACGACGGTGGAAACCCGGGGACAACGGAAAACAGCGCCAGCCCCGTCTCCCACCCCATACGACGTTTTCGCCCACCAAGAGAACCCCAGAGCAATCATCCGCATGTCTCAAACACGTACGGGCACGGTGGAAGCAATATTTTCCCACCGTGTTTTGATTTTGTTTGTTTATGTTTATTAACTGAAATGTGGCATTTTGCACTTAGGCCCGATTAGGAAGGTGATTCAGCACATATTTATTTTCTCTGCCCCCCTACACATTCACACCACAATAGACAATTGCTGCAAGTGAACACACCGTAATCAAAGTTAAACCGCAAACGACCACCCATACGTCACGGGTCTGAGGCCCGGGGGTGGGCCATTATTATTTGCCTAGGGGGTCATGATGTTTCACATGAGCTATTGTTGGTGGGGATTCGTTGACAATGATAATGGCCACTTTCTGTCGGGGCCGTACTGGGGGGTGCTTGCGGGTGCAGGGCCGTGTGGCAATCGTATGCAGTGGGGGTAAGTAGAGTCTGTGGCCACTCCATCGTAATTACAACTGTGATCTAAAACGACAAGGACAATTCTCGCTGGAAACATCGAGATATCCCAGATTGGTCTGTGCGATGGTAGTAAATACAATCGAATGATCTGGCATGCGACTGCATGCTGCAACAATGGTGCCAATGGCGGGGCCGGGGCCGGCTCCTGGTGGAAGTGGCAACCAGGGGCCTGTGCCGCTAGGGGGGCGGGGGCCTACCCCTCACTAACCCCCCTCATTCTGGGGGAGGGGTCTACATGCTGCTACAGGCCCTTGGTGTTGCAAGGGGATATTTGGGAGCTGGCCAATGCCCCAAAACGTCGCCAATGGCAGCGGTGGCAATTGGCGGCGAAACAAGGATGGCACTTGCATGGTTACCCGTTGGTGTCTTGCCAACGGCTGTTGCACCTGCAGGAAGTAGTTATCTCCTGTCCATGGGACCATATCGCCGCCGTGGTCCCCAGGGTGCAGCCATGCGGGGGGTCCCCTCCCTGATTGGCCACGAGGGGCCATCGTGGAGCACGACCAAGGGGCCCGTGAGGGCGGCGATCTGCCACCACCGTCAGGGGTCCCCAGGTCGTCTCCATGGGAGGGCCAGGGCCAAGAATGTGATGAAATTGCTTTGCAACCGGCTTTGGGCTTGTGTCTCAAACATTATCGACTGATTCCGGCTGGGGATACCGGGCCCTCAGGCGCCGGTATTTTACTCCATTGCCAGTGGATTGGAGCACTCGCCCAATGCGGTATCTCTACAGAAGCATTACCATACGTTCTTCTGGAACCTTGTGCTACTAGGATCCATATTCGCCGATGCTGGTATGCTCATTAGCCATGGACCTGGCCGTGCAGGGCACCAGCACTATGCACGCCCCTGCACCCGGCCCCGCAACTGCCCGGCATCTGTGGCCCAGTCCCATTCCGGGCCCACTGGCTCTGCACCATGACAATGGTGCCTGATGAGTGGTGGCACAAAACCACGGTGCATAATGTCATGAATCGGTGTCGCAAACTTGACGACAATGCCCCGACGGCGGCCCCAGGCCGTCTCCCACCGGCACCGTCGTCGTGGCCGCCATTGCAACCCTATTAGCCAGTAAAAACTTTACATGGTTGCCGGCGGAGATACCGGTGAGGTCCTCCTCACCAGGATGCAGGCATATGCCCCCGCGCGTGGGTTGGGGACACCCTCCCTGGCCGGAGAATCCCGTGGTGTGCGGTTATCAATAGTTTTGGCAAAATCGGGGCCAAATTAGGCACAATCTCGTCTAATCGTCAGTAGCCAGGTGCTGTCAGGGCGGCTATTACGAAGACGGTTGCAGTAACGAGCCCCTTGGACGCAAATGTTGCCCCAACGGGAAATAGACAGGGGCCACAACTACAGGTTTTTTGTTGTGCTGGCGGGGCTCGGGTACTTGCTCGCCTAAATGGTCATGGCAACGGGCCAATAGGTGGCCAAAATCGATTAAACTATTAATGACGAAGTGAATGTGCTGTACCAGAAAAACTATTCCATGGTAAACCCTGGTAATGCAAAGATAAAAATAGACCACCACCATCACGAAATCACAGGGTTTTTTTGCGGGGCGGAGGGAGAGCAGGGGGCATGGCTTTGTGGCACCCATACCGGTGGGAGGATGTCAGGGTAAGTTTAGCAAGTAGTCGTGCATTCCCTGGTAGTGGCGGAGGGAGTCTGAGGTGGCAGACACAACGGTGTCATTGCCCACCTCGTCGCCGCCATCGTCTATGACGGCAAGGGTGTCGTCAGGGGCAGACTCCAAGTCGTCCTCGCCTTCGCTCGCGGGCGACGTTTTGTAGTCGGTCAGGAGCCGCTTGTCGGACGACGCTCGTGACCCCACCAAGTGGTATTTTGTGTTGACGCTGCTGGGGGCAGAATGTTTGGGGGAAGTGTCGGAATGGCTGTCGTCAGTCAAGTATGCATTCAAGTTGAGCGACGACGAGGAGCTTGTGATTCGCGACAATCCGTAAACAAAGTTGGAGGAGGAGCTTTTTCTCGACTCGCCCGCAGGAATGCCCGGGAATGCATTATATGCGTCGAGTGCATTCACGGGCCCGGCGCCGCTGCTGGTGTTGACAACAGTAGCCGATGACACGCTGGAAGGTCGCGACCCGGACCCGCTCTTGGTCTTGGGATTCAAGCCAAAAATGGGGGGTGGCTCCGCCAAGCCGGCGTATTTATGGCGACCACCCGATGCCGTCACCGTTTTGGTTGGCGATGAGAGAGAGATTATGGTTGGGTTCTCAACGGCAGCGGCGGCGGTGGAGGCCTTGTTTCTATTTGCGAAAAACCGGCGTGACGGGCTGAAAAAGTTCCTCACCGATGTCAACGACCCAGGAGAACGGGCCCCGATGGTGGTGATGTTGTTGTTGGTAGGGGTAATGGGGGCGGGGATCGCCGTTGTGGGGCTGTCGAGCGACCCCAAAAGCTCGGAAGACGACGATTTCGCGTTGGAATGGGTAGCCACCGTCAATGTCGAGCTGTTGCCAGATACGGTGGTATTATTGTAGGCAAACGCAGAGTGTTGCAACCGGAGAGGCTCTGGCTTGTGCGAGGCGGGCGGGGCGTCGTTGGCCACCGCTGCGTCGTCGATATCGGCCAAGATGTTGGTGGTGTCCACCGGCTCCGACCCGTCGTCCAAATCACTGCCCATGGACGAGGAGTCGTCCAAGTACGAGTCCAATAAGTCGTCCACATGCTCGAGATCCCGGAGCCTGTCAATGTCGACAGGTTGTATCGGAGAGGTGTCGTGCAGAGCCGTGCGTGGGGCTGCTGCGGGAAGGGCGGAGACCGAGTTTGCGGGCAGGGGCCGGGCAGAAAAGAACTTTTTGATCTTAGAGGTGAGGCCGGCGTCGGCGGCGGCGGCAGCGGCGTCAGGGCCGGCGGAGGTGCGGAGACCCTCGCGGGTGTCGGCGTCCTTGAAGATGGCCCTGTTGAAGTTGAAGAAGCGGCGGGCGTCGTGGTCGTTGAGGTCAAAGGTGGTGAAGGGGTGGGTCTTGATGTGGTGGAGGGAGCATCTGTGGTCGGGGTTCTTGACGAGGATGGCGCGAAGCAACTCCTTCAACAACTTCAACTCGCGGATGTCGTCGTCGGTGACGCTGGAGGAGTGGTGGATGACGGGGAAGCGCAACTCGTCGGACACGATGTTTTTGCAGAGGTCAAACACGTTGCTGCCGGTGAAGGGCAAGTCGTTGAACATGAGGCTGTAGAGGGTGACGCCGAGGGACCAGATGTCGATGCGGCAGTCGACTTTGACCTTGTTGGCGGCGTGGTTGGCGTTGGTGATCATGGAGTAGCGGTTGCTGACAAACTGGCAGAGCTCGGGGGCGTAGAAGGCCGGGGTGCCCATGGTCTTGGCCAACTCGCGGGTGTCGTTGGCGGTGTTGTCGAGGATCAAGGACACGCCAAAGTCGGAGATCTTGATGGTGTTGTCGGCGTCGATGAGGAGGTTGGAGGGCTTGACGTCGCGGTGGATGATGCCCTTGTAGTCGTGCAAGTACTCCAAGCCGTTGGCAACGTCGCGGAGGATCTTGTTCAATGTCAATGGCCGTCGGTGCGGGTGGGAGGCGTACTTTTCGTAGTAGTGGTTGTAGTGCTTCCAGTCGATCTCGCCGTACTGACAGTACTCCAAAATCAAGAGGATCTTGTCGTAGCGGACGTCGTCGATCACGTGGTAGAGCTTGACGACGTTGGGGTGGTTGCACTCCTTCATGATGCGGATCTCGCGCTTGATCTTGACCGTCTGGCTGAGCGAGGCCTTGGTCACGAGCCGCGACCGCTCGAGGCGGTGGATGGTCTTGATGGCAACGAACCGCGGCGACCCGCCGTCGAGACACTCGCCAAGGAGCACCTTGCCGTACTGGCCCTGACCAATCTTCCTGAGGATGCGGTAGCGGCCATTGATGATCTTGCGGTTGGATCCCGGGTCCAAGGTGATGGCGAGGGTGTGGATGTCCATTCTCGGGTCACGTGGTGCGGTCCATGAACGGGGCGAGGGTCGAACCGGCTGCGCGAGGCGGAAGAAGGGTGGGACGGACGGCGCGGACTGGGAGAGCTGAGGTCCAGATGGTTGCGGCCGGATGTCGCGACATGAACGCGACGGGCAACGGCGGGTCAGGTGACATACGCACGTGAAACGGTCACGTGCGCAATGCGCGTGCTTTTTGTCGTGTTATCAGCACGTGCGTGTCCGCGTGATCGGACCTATAACCAGCAATAAATAGGTGTATTAGTGTTACATTAATATACAAGATGGAGATGCTGGGCTGCTGATGGAGGGTAGGGGATGTCGGTGGCATGTCAGGGGCCACGAAAGGACCACCAGTGGAGCCTCACCACCAAGGTTGCGTCGCCAAACCGACATCGCCACACCGAGTTGGCCAGTTATGGCCAGCCATGGTCACACCACGAGCTCGCCGTCTCTTTCGTTGTCCCTCACCACCACCTCGTCCCTCATGCTGTCTTCGTTCATCTCGCGGATGGCCTGGTCTTCCTCCTCGGTGAGACCCGTTAAATCGGGAGGAATGTCGTACATCTGCACCGACGGCGCATGGTTCAAGTACCGGGCCTGCTCGAGAATCTCTTGCTTGACACTCTCGAGGTATTTCTTCAGGTTCTTGTTCTCTATGCGACCCTCCAACTGCGGGTGTAACGAGTAGTCGGGGCCAAACCAGTTGTAGGAGGGCACGGAGTTGGGGATCTTGGCGTCCAAGGTGACATTATTCAACACCGACGTCTCATAGCACCAGAGGCGCGACACGTTGCGCGGGGTGTATCCGCCGCCACCCACCACTAGCATGGGGATACCGAACGTCTTGATGAAGTTGACGCACTCCCCGTGGGCCCGGATGTTCAAGTTGAAGCACCCCAACCGGTCGTACCCCAACGAATCGGCCCCGCACTGCTGGACGATGCAGGTGGGGCGGAACTTGGTGATAAGGGGCTCCATAATCAGCTTGAACAACCGCACGTACGACTCGTCGTCGATGCCGTCGCGGAGGGGCACGTTGATGGCGTAGTTCTCGCCATTGCCGAGCCCTACCTCGTGCACCGACCCCGTGCCCGGGAAGAACTCGCCATTGTACTTGTGGAACGACACCGTCATCACCCGGTCGGTGGTGTAGAACGCCTCCTGCACCCCGTCGCCGTGGTGCAAGTCGATGTCGATGTACATCACCCGCGGGTGCACCCGCAACAAGTTGATGATGCTCAACACAATGTCGTTGACGTAGCAGAACCCGCTGGGCTCAAACTTCTTGGCGTGGTGCAACCCCCCCGACCAGTTGACGGCGATGTCCGACATCCCCGATATGAGCTTGCGGGTGGCGTCCAACGACGCCCCGGCGTAGATGGCCGAGTAGTCGTACATGCCGTCAAATACGGGACAGTCGTCTCCAATGTTGAACCGCGCCAACATGTTGTCGGTAAGGGTGGCGGTGGCGGCGGGGGTGATGGTCTGCAAGAAGTCGATGTAGTCCTCGGAGTGGAACTGGAGCAACTCGTCCTTGGTGGCTCGTCGCGGGGTGAACAAGTCCATCTTCTGGTAGAGCTTGTACAGAATCACCAAATGGTCGGTGAGCATCAACCGGAACGGCTTCATGGGGTGGTATGCCCCGTAGTGGTATCGACTGACCTCGGGATTATAATGGTACGACACATTGGTGGAGGGGCCGTTGGCAACAAACAAGGGAGTGTGGGTGGTGGTCTTGCGGTCGGTGGTGAATGTGTCTGTAGAAGCGGCCATGTCTGGCTGGTCTGGGGGCTCCAGGATCAAGCGAGCACAGAAAACGATGGAGGGGGGCTGAAATCACTGGAATGGTGTCTATAACAAAGTGGTGGGGGTGGAGTGGTTGGGGACAAGCGTTAATGGATGGTGAAAAAGTTTGGTACCGATTTTGGTGCTGGCGACATTTTTGCAGTGGTGGAAAAGTGGTGGTGATGGAGAGATTTTGGTGGTACGGAGGGCGAAATTGCGAGAAACTGGGCCAGGGTGCTTGTCACTTTCTCGCTAATTTCTCCCTAGAACGAGCAATTGTCATGGGGAAAGTGGCGAGCGAAAAAAACGCATTGGGGGCATTTGTCGCTGCAGTGACATCTTTGGTTCCAAGTATCGGTAGTCAGAGACTCAAGGGTGAGACATTTTCGGTTCTTGTTCTGCGGTTTCCCTGCTAGAGACTTTTTTCAGGCTCAGAGGCGTATTTTCGTTCCGCCATTTCTCGCTAGCCAGCAACGAGACTTTCCATATCGAAGAGACATTTTCAATTCTCTCT
The DNA here is from genome assembly GCA_002245345.1 of Scheffersomyces stambukii. NCBI lineage: Eukaryota > Fungi > Ascomycota > Pichiomycetes > Serinales > Debaryomycetaceae > Scheffersomyces > Scheffersomyces stambukii. The sequence goes on from NBZC01000094.1 coordinate 23,562, forward strand.
CTCCGTTTCTCGCTAGCCAGATACTTTTTACATAATATCCTAGAAGCATCTCAATCTCATTGCTGGTCCCAACTCGCTCTTGCTAGCCAAAATTATCCGGCTTATCTTAGAGCCTTTTTCAACTCTCACTTCTCCATTTCTCGCTAACCAGTAACGAGACTTTCCAAGTATTAGACATTTTCAACTCTCACTTCCATCTCTCGCTAGCCAGGGACTTTTCCCACTGCATCCTCGAGACATTTTTCTGGTCCTGTTTCCCGCAAAACCAACTCTCGGTGGCCGCGACATTTTCCTCCTCACTGCGCACAACCACCACGACATCCGACATTCTTCTCACTACCACTCTCTCGCAAATATTGCCACCACCCTTCCACCACCACCGTCGCCACAATTGCACCACAATTGCTGAATCCCCACTCCGTATTCCCCATTTCTCACTCCCCACAGCTCACACATGTCCAGTTCGGCCGGATTCGACAGACACATCACCATCTTCTCCCCCGAGGGGAGGTTGTACCAGGTTGAGTACGCCTTCAAGGCCATCAATTCCGCCAACATCACGTCGTTGGCGGTGACGGGCAAGGATTCCGCGGTGTTGATCTCCCAGAAAAAAATCCCCGACAAATTGTTGGACGCGAAAACAGTGTCGTACATGTTCAAAATCACCCCCTCCATTGGGTTGGTGGCCACGGGATCGATTGCCGACGCCCGGGCCCAGGCCTTGCGGGCCCGGTCCGAGGCCACTGAGTTCCGGTACAAGTACGGGTACGAGATGCCGGTGGAGAGCTTGGCCAAGCGCATGGCCAACTTGTCGCAGTTGTACACCCAGAGGGCATACATGCGCCCGTTGGGAGTGGCGTTGACATTGTGCCAGGTAGACTTTGAGGACGAGGGCCGGGGGCCCCAGATATTCAAGTGCGACCCCGCCGGCTACTACACGGGCGTCAAGGCAGTCGCCACGGGGCCCAAGCAACAGGAGGCCACCACGTACTTGGAGAAGAAATTCAAGAAAACCGATCACGTCAAGGGCGACTGGAAGGAGACGGTGGAGTTTGCCATCACCGCGTTGAGCTCGGTGATCGGCACTGAGTTTCGCAAGAATGACATCGAGGTTGGCGTGGCCACCGAGAGCGGGTTTAGGATATTGACTTCCGACGAGATCGACGAACGCTTGGTTGCGATTGCTGAGCAGGATTAGAGCATTGTAGGTTCATATTCTCTACCACCTGTGAAAGATGGTGATAGGTGTAGATATAATAAATTTTTGAACGAATGTGGGGATCCCGTGTAATGAAGACGATGGTTGAATGCGGATGTGCATGAAGCTGCAACGAATGGCGATGTCAACGGCGATGTCTTTGGATATCAACCATTGCCACACCGTCAGGCAAATCCACAGAACCACGACAACTACAGCACAATACTCAATGACTGCTGGATGTGCGGATGCCAATCCCTGCTAGAATGCTTGGTCTCTAACACTATCTAATATTAGCCTATCTACAACTAGCAACAGCACCAAATCACCCTCATTACCATACGTATGGAATGAACATGTAGGGACAGGCTTCCAAGTACCGGTCCCAATCTTTGCCGTACTTACGAGCACACTTTCTTTGGTCTCTGTATGCCCGATGCACCAACACAATAAAGAAGAACACAGGGAAGAACCATGGGAATGGCGAGGCAAACCCACACATTAATGCCCATGTCAACGTCTGAATGTAATCGGCGGTGTAGTGCATTTTTCTTGCATACACATACCATCCATCAGTCAAAAGCAACGATCCATTGGCACACTTGATGTACTTGGGGTTGACCAAGTCAGAGTATGGCAAGTAAGGGAACGTCTTACGCAAGTTGGTGTTGCCGGACATCTGGCGACGGAAACTGTTCTTTTGTCTATTGCCGGTGTCAAAGAAGTAGTATGCCACCGTGAGAACAACAAACAACAACAAGTCGTACCACCATGACCACTGGTACTCGCTTGGATCGTGGAAGGCCACAAACAACGTACAGTGGCAGTAGGTGAAGGGCACCCCTGCAATGTTCCAAAAGAGAAGCATAAAGCCAAACTTTTCGTACGCCATATCCCAGGTGGGCACAATCAACTCCTCCCCCTTGGCACAGGCATTAGCATACAACCAATGAGCGTAAAGCAAAAATACCGCCTGGGGCGATACATAGCCGTACTTTTCATATTGGCGGAAGCATGTGGACAATGAAAGGAAGAACAAGATGAACCAAGGGATCCGCACCTCAAAGAACATCTTGAGGTCCAAGTACTTGAACAAACGGGGATTTAAGGGCGCCCCCATGAACAAATCGTAGATGGGGTTCCCTGTCATGCGATGGTAGTCTCCGGTAACGTGGACACAAACCAAGTACAAAATCACCGGTAATGACACTCCGTATACAATGGCGGTGGTCATGATACCACCAAAGTTGTCGAGCCAGAAGGTCAACTTGACCCACCCGGCAAAATGCAACACCAAACTTACGACGATGGAGGTGTAGAAAGCCCAAACCGCGTTACAATAGTAGGGTAACTGGCGGTTGTTCAAATGAGTCAACGCTTGGCCCTTGGTCCACACCCCGGGCAACGTCAAGTAAAAGAACGCCTGCACCAAGATGAAGGCAGTGAAGAAGAGCCATGCCCCAAACGTAGGAATGGCTTTGGCAACAAAGAGCCCCCACAACTCACCGCCAAATTCGCCCCATGTCTGCTCTGCCGTGGGCCACGCAGGTGACCCGTTGTAGAACTCAGCACTGAGCCACATGTACCACATCAACAACGGGAAGCCCACCATCATCCCCACTGCGCCCAAAGGCCCGCCAAAATCCCATTCGATCTGATCCTTGGGAAGATACCCTCTGGGGACCGCGCTGGCGCTGGTCGTCTCGATCGCACTGTTGACTCCAGTTGCGGCTCCTGAACCGGAGCCGGCGCCGTCTAATAATGCATTGAACTCGCTTGCACGCTGCGTCATGATGGTGTTTCAAAGCTTAGTCGTCGTCGGTCAAATGTCGGCGCTTGCCGTGTTTATATTTGCTGGCCATCGGAACAAAAATACCGGCGCGCGGGCCGAGCCGTGGCCCCATTGGGTATACGACGTGCATGGCATGGGAACGAGCACATGACGTCACCATGTACAGGTCAAGACAACGGCTATGCAAAGGGAATGATCTCGCCATGGTCATCATCGCCTCGTGGACTCGGCTCGGAAGCCCGGGCCTTCAATTTGTAGAGGGAGTCCAATCCGAGGAGCGACGAGCCGTTGCCTAAGCCCACGAGCCCGGAAAAGAACAACTCCAACTTTTCAAACTCGTCGCCTTCGGCTGCAAACCGGGCGCAGAGTCGGAAAGGCGATTGTACCATGATCGCCCGCACGTCAAAGAGCCCCTTGGGCAAGTAATAGTGTTGCGACTCGGCGTGGATGGCGTTCTTGGGGGTGCGACTGTATTCGTCATCCTTAAGCTTGACAAAAAACATGCTGTTGAGGATCTTGGTGCGTAGTTCTTTGACCAATGGGTGGTCGCGGGGGAACTGCATGAGCCCCTTGGTGGTGAGAAGCTGGAGGTAGATGGTGTCGATGTGGAGCTGCTCGCATACGTCAAACCACGAGTAGTAGCGTCCAGGGCCGTCGTGAGCGTAGCTCGACGCCGGAAGGACTATCTTGTCGGTCCCGCTGTAGTCAGGATGGGCCGGCGATTCACGAGGAATCAAATAGGTATCTTTGTGCACCTTGGGCACAATGTCGTTGCGACGCCCACGGTCGATACATGCCATGATCTTGGCAACCCGTGAAGACGACACTTGGGCTCCGGGGTGGTCGCGCAACAAGTCCAAGGACTTGGTCATTTCGTCTATTAACTTGACCATGTCGATGGAGTACCCACAGAACAAGTTGAACTGAGTGGAGATAGGCAACCCAGGGTTGGTAAGAAGTCCTATTTTCACCAACGCGTCGTGATACTCGGGGTTGCGGCCTCGGTTGAAGTAGCCAGTCTCCAACCAGAGCCGGCTCATGTCCGACCAGTCCAATTGGTTATCGGTCTCGATGATGTCTACCGTATGCGAAATGTTCTTCTTGCTGTATTTTAAGGTACCCCCCATGCGGTTATTCAATTCCGCAAGCGACTCAATGGCAAAAAACCATGTTTTGGCCAACGCCAAGCCCCCCGACATGTACGCCTTATCTTGACATTTGGTGAGCTTGGTGTATTTGAGGAGCAAATCCTTGACCCCGCGGAGGTGTGTTTTCCACGAGTTCAACACGTTGTCTTTCTGGATGTAGGCGGTGGCGGTGAAGTTGGATGTGAGAACCAATACTGTCAACAAGAGCCTCTCAATGTCGTTGGCCATATCGGGAAAGTTATTGTTGGTCTGCGAAAACGCCTCCCCAAGAGTACGTAAACATACCGTGGTGTACTTGGATCGCGACAACTCGTGCACTTGCTTGCCTGTCTGGTTGAACTGAAAGGTGGCTGAGATTGTTAGAAGCGACGTCAACAATAATGGACAGCCATGGGAATATCGAAGTAAGATTTTGATGACCTGATTCGACTCGATTGAAGATGCAAATGGAAATATATGGTAACTCAACTCGGTCTGTGTTAATGAGTTCAAGTACGCCTCGTGGGGCCCCGACAAGTCAAAGTTACGCAAGGTGGTGGCTATCAACTCGGAGTTGGACACTGACAAATCGAAGCCCGTGTCTCGTGGAAAAGGGCTCGCGGCAAGCGGAGACTTTGCCACCGTCAACTTGTCGGTAAACTCTTCCACCTGGAAATTGTGGGTGACATACGTCTCAGATGCGTTGGAGGAGCCATTGGTTTCGCCTCCTCTGTTGTTGTGCAATTCAGAAGGGTTCCCTCCTGGGGAAAGTGCCATCGAGAACGCGCTGAGGTTGCGGTCAGTTAACTCATGAAAACTGTTGAGGTCAATGGACATATCGTGCACCAACAAACTGGCATCATCAAACAAGCTCTTGGCTTCGGTGTGGGCTATATTCCAAACCGGATGGCTCACTAAGTCGGTTTCGGGACTCAAAATGTCGGAGATCGTGTTCTTGAACTTCTTCACTGGAGGATGCACCGCTGGAGGGGAAATGGTTTGTGATGGTCCCCGAGCATCACTGGTAGTCGATGCTGGCGCCATATCTGGGGTTGTAGTGGGGGTACCCGACGAGCTCTTGCGTACCTTGCTTATGATTGACGAGGGCTGGTACCCAAAATTCCCATTACCTTCGCCAGTGTCTCGTGGGGTGTAGAATCGCACGGCTATCTTTCTGCCGTCCGTGTCGGTGCTGTTGGGTGAATCTGACTCACTGGTAGGTTCTTTCTTTCCGTTTGTAGGCACCACCGTCTCGAAGCGAAACTTCTGTTTGGTTTCGTATACGCATGTCTTGCGGAGACGGGTGCAATTGTGGCAAAAGGGTTTGCCCTCATCGCATTTCATCTTCCTTCGCTTGCATTCCTTGCATCCACCCCGACTATATTTCCTCTTTTTTATCACCTTCTTGTCCGTTTTCGCGATCCCGTTGGGACTCGCGATTTCGGGGTCCGACATTTTTCGTGCCAATGTCGCGCCTCTCTATCCGGAACCGTTGGCTACAGGGTTGGTTCCTCTGTCACAATGGAAACAAAGTCACCGTGGCTCCCTCTCAACCACCAAATCAATGGTCACTGAGGTTTTACGCTGTTGTTTCAAGTAGCACTGCCGTGGATCTACTTGGTCAAACGCAGTTTCAACAAGGTATCCTCTTTAATTGTGTATTTTTGGCGAATGGGTGCTAGATGCAAAATGTGGAGTTCTTATCACGGTGAATTTGGAGGACGGTAATATTCCTAATGGGGTTTGCGGCGGACACAACAAAAAATGTTACTTTAGGGCGACAGATTTTGCGGTGCGGATCTCGCTACGCCCGCGCATCGCAGTGGCTGGCCCTGGTCGCGCCAGTTTCCCGCACCGAATTGGGATCGGGCCGCGTTGATTTCGGACTGGCTGGCATCAATTTTGTGCTGATTTCTCGCCAGGTTTTGTTTCGATTCCTGCCGCCAGATCTTCCCGGTTTCCCCAGATCCTCACCAGATCCCTCGTGGGGTGCGCGGGTTCTTCGCCAGAATTTTCACCGGCTCCACGGCGACGTAGTATTCACCACGTTTCCACCAATTCATCACGTACTTTTCGGACTATTGACATATTCCATTCCTTTGCCTTTTCTTCCTTTTCTTCTTCGAAAGACTTATATTCGGACTCTTTACATCCTTAGCTCCAGTTGTTCTCAATGTTATCCAGCACCGAAACTGCAGAAAATTACAAGTATAATAGTAGCATACCACTATATTGTACAAGAGCTAAATTACAAAGTATATAAGGATATGTAGGACATATACCCTCACCACGTTCAAGAAGCGCATGCCAACACCAACGCAATCAAGCAAGTGATTGGATTTTACTCATGATTCTTCTTCCATGGGGAGTGTTTTTGATATTGGGCAATAACGGTGACAACGCCTGCGACAACCTCGTCAAGTCGGCAGCCGTTGCAACATCCAAGCTTGTTTGCAACACGTAATTACCAAATGCATCATTCAACAAGTCGCTCAACCGGTCTTCGTGCTGGAGCAACTGTTCAATCAACACGTCTGTTAACTTGTTGATGCGCAACGATTTCTCAATCACATTGGAGCCAAATTTGTGCAACGAAAGCGAGATGATGTTGGTCTTAATGTGGTCCAAAATAATTCTAATCGACTCGTCATCACCTCGCGACAACACATATTGTACCACATAGTTACCAAACGGATCTAACGAGAGGTTGGTTGCATTCTCGGCCACCTTCAACGACAATTGCTTGCGTTGCTCAGGATTGCCGTGGTCAAGACACCTCTGTAAAACGCAGCACCCGTGTCTATGGGTAGCAATCTCGTTGCAATTCGCAGATGCAGCTTCAAAGATAAACTGATTTTCTTCTGGTTTCAATCTCTGCAAACATTTTTGGACAACGTGGTTACCGTTCAAATCTCTCGATAACGACACAATGTGTGGTGACAACGAATCGATAATCAACTGACTTTCTTCGCTGGTCGTAATACATTCAACCAACTTTTGCAAAGCCCTCGTGCCATGAGGGTCCAAAGCAATTCTTATGAACTCGGGCGCAGCATTTTTCACCAAAATTGTCCGCTGATCAACAGATACATTCTCAAATAACTTCTGGATCAAGTAGTTGCCAAATGGATCAGTCATCAATTCAACAATCTTGGAATAAATCTCGTTGAAAATCATGGTTGCCACAATGTCACCTGAGGGTCCATGTTGTCCACTGTCTTTGCTTAAATCTAATTGACGTTGAAGGAATCGACACCCGTGTTGGTCTCTACAGAGAGAGTAAATCTCACCGGTGAAATCTTCAAGTTTTGCGTTGGCATACTTGGAAGCGTCGTCACCCTTACGTTGTTTGTTTCCATTGTTATGCATTTTGCGGTGCACATTCATTCCATCATTGGCATACATGTTATTGCGGTGATGATGGTGGTGGTGGTGGTGGTGGCGATGACGATTATTGTTGCCATTGTTGTAGCTACTACTATTGTTCATCATCATATGTTGAGGATGGGGCATCATCCGGTTATCAACATAATTGTTTCTCATGTTTGTAGGCATTGGAGGTGGCGTCATCATTTGAGGATTCCACAAGTTGGTACCGTTAGGAGGAATAACTCCGGGACCACCGGGTGGAGGCATTGGACCTGTTCCTGATCTTCCCCCTGTCATGACGTTGGACATCTGCGGAGGTAATGGCCCGTTCTCAAATTGTTGGAATTCGGGAGGGGTAGGCACCGGTGGAGGATAATTTCCCGGATATGGACCAAGAATTGGGTGGGTAGGATGCATTGACATTTGTGGATGCATCTGACCTGAAACAGAGGGCACGTTGCCTGAGGATGTATGTAGAATTCCTTGCTGGTTGTTAGCACCAACACCAGAACCGGTCAATGAAGCAGGCAACACGGAATTGGATTCGTCTTCTGCTTTATCTTCATTCTCTTCATTAATTGAAGCTGAACGGTTAGACGAAGAAGGAATCGTAAACTTTGAATCCAAGATTCCTTCAAATCCTGCAATCGGAGATACCTTTGCTGTGGTATTTGACGAAGTACCATGGCCACCCGATGTATTGGGCTGAGGACTTGCAAATGGCAAGCTCAAACCACGAATCAGTTTATTCTTTGCATCTTCTTTGGATTCAGGCAATTCAAATGGCTTCACAAACATGGGTAACTCGTTATCGTTGGCGTACGAAAATGGAGGTGCCGAATTAGGCACGTAGTTGTTATTCCAGGTGTTAGAAGAAGGAGTAATGTTGGATGCAAGGCCGTTACTACTAGACAATCCTAATGAAGGTTGGGGAGTCAAGGATCCCTGAAACGGGTAGTAAAACTGGCCATAACTATCCAAAAACTGAGGTGGTTGGAAAGGAGTGGACGACTTGGTCGGGTCTTGGGGTAACTGGAAATCGTCATCCAAATCAAGATTTCCAATCGCACCCACAATATCCAACTCACCGTTGCTGCCCAAATTGGGGGTAAAAGCAGACTTAGTGGAAGTTTCGGTTCCAATGTCGCCCCTGGCTCCGGCGCCTGTACCGGCAATAGTGGCGTTGGCGGCACCTTCTCTGGATTCCTCTGATGAGTTTGAAGTGTTTGCAACATCTTTCAAAAGGCTGTCTTTGTGAAAAAAACTAGACCCTATAGACGCAGACCTCATGTTTGGCTTGGCGGTAAAGTTGGGCAAAGGAGAATCTTCCACCGAGGTGGACAAAGAAACTGAACGGGAGCTACTTGACATTATGATCCTTTTTGCTAGTAGCGGAACCCTGATTCAAGTATATGAATGAAAAAAATTGGAAAATGCAAAATACTCTGAATAAAATCAGTGAAAAACTTCTAATGTACAGATTTTAATATACAGTGGATAAAGGAGGTACAATATCTTTGGGATTTTGTATGATCTAGACTGTTTATATAAAGGTAATTCTTGGTTAATGACTTGAAAGTGGACAAATCAGGTGCTTGGATGATCTGAGATGAAATGTAATGTACAGATGATAATGGAGCAAAACACGGTCAAAGCATATGACGAGCTGGATGACAAAGGAATGCAAGTCTGAGACCTCTGGCACCGTACTGAGACGATAAAGCAGGGAATATGGGGAATATGGTCTAGAAAACCGCGGGGGCAGCTAATGCAGTGAAAATAGGTTCGGGAGAGATCCGGACGCACAACCGGAGCAAAGTGGCGCTTTCAAAAGACAAAGCGACTGATCCGGGTAAACTGGATGCAGCGACGGCTTATGTACTAATGGTACTGACAAAACAACCAGGAATGTTGCTAGCTTTGGGCGTGGGCAGCGACCTATGCTTGAAATCCCGTGGTGGTAGGAAAAATTTGTGGTTGTCTTTTTTTCTCGCTATTTCTTGGTGGGAATTTACCACCAACGCTGGGAGGCCCCCGGGAAAATTTTCCAGGTCCAAGTCGTGTAGGGATTCACGAGTCCATCACCAACACAACCCAACGTGTTGGGTGCAGGGCCTGAGGATGCGACTGCAGACTCGTGCTAGAGTTAATGTTGCTGACACAAGTCAATGAAAGACAGCAATCTGGCCGATATGGCCAGCTAGGCCGCTTGGAGCGGGCGTGCATCGTTGCGGACGTAGATCTTGGGGGGAAATCGTGGAACCAATCTTTGTGGCACGCGCATGTTTCGGTACGGCCGTGTTCCTCAACCGGATCTTGACCTAGGTAGTGCGAATGTGCACTTAACAGGACTCTGAAGTTTGGTAGATCTTAGAGTTGAAACCATTGTCAGGTGATCGTGCAAACGCTCCAACCCAACTAGGTCCAAGTCTCAAACTATCCTGTACAACGCTCTTGTATCAACGCTAGCATACTTATTTTCCTCGCTACAAGTTCTCTTTTTTTCCGCGCTTTTTTGTGAGCAGATTCAAACTATCGCCAATTCTTGATCTCCGTTCTTCAAATCTACGCCGCTATTAAATATTATTATCTATTATGAAATAAACTGACCTAAAAAAACTATAATACGAAATTAAATAATTAATGATAATGGGGGGGGGGGGGACTGTTACGGGATATGATTTGATATCATGAAAACACACCACACTTAGGCAAATGCCTAAACATACTATGCTCAGTGCTAATGAAGCTTGGAATTGGGGAAAAAACCAGCTCCAAAAACAAAGATTGTCAATTGATGAAGATGCTTTGGTAATTCGAGGTACATTTATAACTAAACCATTCTTGCTTTGGGGAGAAGCAAAGAAAAAAATCCAGAGTTTTTTGGTATCCTACCATGTTTGGTATACATTCTCTTTTTTTCAGATTTTTGGTTTTCATTATATGACAACTGCTTGGGGAAACAGCCTCGGATAGTAGTTTTGTAGCGCAATGATGGTGATTTCTAGTTGTAAACAACTGACAAAGTCATAATAAAAATTGGGAAATGAATGCAATATTTCTATAGGGTAGTGGTATTGAATTGTACTCAAGCACCAAAAGCCTAAGTGGACTTTTCGTGTTGAGTAGAAACTCTTTGCATAGAAACAAGGAAATCTTCCAAGGATCTTCTGTCTGGAGTTGGCTTTCTTGATCTACCGTTACAGATATTGTCGAAACCTTCAGAGGTAGACATCAAGTAGTAAGCACCACCCATGACACAGAAGACACCGAAAGACCAGATCCAAGTTCTGACAACGGTAACAATGTCAGTCCAGTTTTGAGACCACCAGCCGAACAAGGTGAAACAAGTGGCAATGATATCAACAATGAAGACAGCACCAGACAATTGCCAAGATGGGATGGAAGACCAGAATGGACCTTGAGCTCTGGTGATGAAAATCAACCAGTTTTCAGTCAATGAAATTTGCAAGAACAAGATACCGTCAATACCACCGAAGTTTTGAACGATACCACCCTTTGGTAACAACATTGTGGTCAAAGTAATCCAAGTACCAATGGCCAAAATTATACCCAAGATAATAGACATACCCCACAATCTTGGCAAGTTCCACTTGACAGGTTCTGGGTCGTAAGGAGCATTGTCGTAAGCAATAGCCAAGGTAGCAACATCAGCAAAGATAGCAATGAAGACAACCAAGTCAATGTTCAAGGATCTGTTCAAGATAGCAATCCACAAACCCAAGAAAATTTCCAAGTGCAAAGACAAAGCAATACGGTAGACAACATAAGAGTACATTCTGTGGAAAATTTGTCTAGAAGTCTTCAAGGCATCAATAATAGCAGACAAACCAGGAGCAAGGAAAACAATATCAGCAGCAGAACGAGCAGCATCGGTAGCACCTTCGACAGCAATACCGGTATCAGCCTTCTTCAAAGATGGAGCATCGTTTACACCATCACCGGTCATGGCAACCAAGTAACCTCTGGATTGCAAAATTTCAACAGCATTGTACTTGTGTTGAGGGAAAACTTCAGCAAAACCATCAGCATTTTCAACGAAGTCGGCAATTTCAGAACCAGCCATGTCACCACCGCCGGAAAGACCCAATCTGTCAGCATCGTAAATGTTAGTACCCAAACCCAATTGACGACAAGTTTCCTTAGCAATACCAACAGCATCACCAGTTAACATCTTGACTCTCAAACCTAATCTTCTAGCTTCGTTAACAGTAGCAGCAGTGTCATCTCTTGGAGGGTCCATACATGGCATAATACCCAAAATTTCCCAGTGGCCTTCACCTCTCTTTCTAGCAACACCAAGAGATCTGAAACCTCTGGAAGCAAATTCAGCGACAGTGTTTTGGTAGTTTTCGTGGATATCTTCAGGAATTGGATGGTCATCTTCAACAGTCTTCAAGACGAATAATGGAGCACCCTTGACACAGATAATTCTTTCGCCTTCTGGGGATTCGACAATGGCGGTAACCTTCTTGGAAACAGGGTCAAAAGGCTGAAATTCAATAACCTTGTACTTTGGCAAAGCAGCCTTGGCTCTTGGGTAGTTAATCAAAGACTTCAAGAAGGCCTTGTCAATGGCATCCAAACCCTTCTTCTTTCTGGAAGCAGCCAAACAAGCAGTCAACATCAAGTCATCTGGTTCAACACCTTCGACCGTGTATGGTTCGTGCAAAGACAACTTGTTCTTGGTCAAGGTACCGGTCTTGTCGGAACACAAGATTTCGACACCAGCAAGAGATTCAATCGCAGACAACTTTTGGACAATAGCTTGCTTCTTGGCAAGGTAAGCAGCACCAACAGCCATAGTCGTGGTGACGACAGCTGGCAAACCAACGGGAACACCAATAATGGTGATAGCCAAAGTGTATCTCAAGATAGGAACAATTCTAACGGTTCTGTAGAAACAAGCAACCCAGACAACCAACAAGGTAACAATAACGAAAACCAACAAGGTGGTACCAATACCGTTCAACACTTCTGTGAAATGACCAGTACCTCCAGAAGCCTTGTTGACCAAAGAAGCAGCTCTACCAACGAAGGTGTTGTCACCAGTGGCAGTAACAATCATGAAGGCTTCACCAGTCTTAACAGTAGAAGAAGAGTAACAAGAGTCACCGTGTCTCTTGTCAACAGCCAAGGATTCACCTGTAATAGCGGATTGATCAACTTGAAGCAAGCAGTCTTCGGAAACAATTCTACCATCGGTAGGGATAACGGTACCGTCTTCCAATTGCAAAATGTCACCAGGGACAACTTCGTTAGCAGGAACTTCACTCAACTTACCGTTTCTGACAACGAGGGCAACGTTGGCCAAGGTCTTCTTCAATTCTTCAACAATGGAACCGGCTTGGTATTCTTGGATAAAACCAACAAAGGCGTTCAACAACAAAAGGGCACAGATAACACCGAAATCGACCCAATCTTCCAAACCAGCAGCCAAAACAGCAGCGGCTTCCATAACGAATTGAATGGGACCAACAAAGAACATGATGAATTTCAACACCAAGTTTTCGCTTTCTTCAGCCATCTGGTTCAAACCATATCTCTTTCTTCTCTTCAACACTTCGTCGTCAGTCAAACCAGTAGCAGGGTCGGTTTGCAACAATTCTTCAGGAACGGCCTTGAAGGACCCTTCGTCTTCCTCTTCCTCTTCGTCGTTTTCAGCAAGAGGGTTGGATTGCAATTCCATGACCAATTGGTCAATGTCTTCTTCCTCATCGTCGGAAAGGTTCTTGTCAACCTTTTCGTTGGTTGGTTCGGTGGCACTCATGATGTCTCGACTTTGACGGTAGCAAAGAACAGCAGAAGTGACAGCGCTGAAAAAAGTGAACGGTCAAAAAAGGAGAAAAGCAAAAGCCAGAACTACCAAAAGGAGGGAAAAAGTCTGAAATATGAGGAAATGTCTGTCAGGGATTTCAAGTCTTATTTATAAAAACTGAAGCCAGATGAGCAGCAAAGGGTGGACAAAAAAAGGATGATTTTTCAAGATTGGTGAGAATAGCATTTTTTGGGATAAAAAATAAATACGGCTGGGAATGGAGGGTGGGAAAAATGTCTGAGGGAATAAATTCAGACACTTTTTGTTGGCAAAAAGAAATTGCGATATTATTTTGTCGGAACCTTGTTTCTTTTTTTTGTTTTGGGTGGTCACCCACTCGATTAGGAAGGTGCCGGTGGTGATGGCGCACGTGATGCGATTGTTGTCTCCACCCCGAATTAGGCAAATTCAACACAAGTACCTGAAGTGTTTGTTTACATAATAGCGGTTCTAGGATGGACAAACAATAAAAAGTGTCTGTCTGATATATTATTACCTGCATGCAGACTCTCATCACTGGTTCCGCTGAGCCAACCGACACTTGCCATCATCCTAGATTCCCACCCTCGATCCCAGATGCCGCTTTTCTTACCATTGTCTGCGGGTTAGTTGCACCTGGAGCTCACAAAAATCCGATGCCCCTCTGGGTATATTTCCTTTCTCCGCTTGCAGGTTCCTCTCGTGGTAGTGGCGCCAGCCTTATCACCGCACCCTGGATTTGTACCATTTATTATCTGCCTTTTGTCAGCCTTGTGGCATAAAACTATCGCCGATATCAGTTTTGGCTGCCATGGTCTATGCATGTAAACCGATGCAATAATAGTATGGCAGGTTGGCTAAATGGATAATTGACTAATTGATTAATTGGTCAATTGAATTAGCCATAATATTTCTGGCTAATATTGATGCAAGATAAGCACCATCCACCCATGTTATTTTTTCATGGACGATGGTTGTCAGCCTGCGATGCCTGAGAGGGATTATTATTCTGGTGGTGAGGAGAACAGAATCACAATGGTAATTGGGCAATTATGGCCGACGGGGCTCCCCATTCCTTCGCAGGGTATTTGGTATCCGCACTATATCTCAATATTGTCTTCAACGTGCTTGTTCTGGTTAGGTAATTGGAAATTTTAGCAGTGAAATTCATTAATCTAAAACAGGAATAATTGACCGGCTCCAGCAACGATGACGGGTGTGCAATAGCGATTATTTTATCCATTGATGATATTTAATCACCTTTCTGGTGTCTGTAGTGCTGGTCGGGGCAAGGTGTGGGCCAAGGTTGCCACAACGTCTACATTTGTGGTGGGTTGCTGGCTCCAGCACTTTCCTGCACGGTGGCTGGCCTTGACCTCCAATGTCCTGGCTGGCACCATTCTTTTGCCAGTGCTGGCCATTGCAGTTTATGGAGATTACAGTTTGCCTTGAAATTGCCTCCACTCGCTTTAACCGCTATCTTCTTGACTACCTCTAGTTACCATTATCTTCGGTACCACTAGTATCTTGTGTAACCGCCGACAAAAAATAAGGTTCATGGTTTTTGATTACACATTTTTGGTGCAGGCTAAATTTTTTTTTATTTTTAGCTTTTTGTGCATAAATTTGTTTCATACATTAATTAGCATGGACCCGGGAAACACCAGGACCAACTGGTAGGGGAACCTTACTTCTGCGCGAAATTGATCTACATCAGCTATCAGATGCATGGCAGGAGGGAGAATTGTAGATGGGGAATCGAATTTCAAACCTCCTCCCAGTTTTTTGTCGTATGCATTTTCGTAGTGGCTCCTGGTCGGTTCCCCCATTTAGGCCAAGACCCCACTGTTCTATTTTTTTTCCCTTTATTATTCCCAGGATAACAATTACCGTTGGTATTGTTAGCGCAATTTACAATTTCTTTTGAATTCAGACATTGACAGGCGTGTCCCTGCCCGATAACGGTGGAAGCGCCTTCTACCCACAATGCTAATGGTGGCTCTGGCTTGATTAACGGCTTTTTCCCTCTGTTTCCACAAGAGGGGATATACCCGATTACGGTTATGCCGCCAAATTGCCTTGGGCCATTATAATGTACGCGACGCCGGGAATAAGTCGGGCCGTGTTTTTCGTGCATGAAAAATGTGGTAACTCCGTCCACGTTAGTGCCGGGAATATACTGTTGTCGGGGACACCACCCAACCTCCGACATTGGAATAAACCTGTCATTAAACCTCATTGACCGAAACCCACCACCGATTGGGAAACGTAAATGGCTGCAGCCGGCACCAGCGGCATGCGCTAGTGGATCAGTTAGTGGCCGTTTACTCACCGGCGAATTGCTCCTCCAAAGCACCACCTGTCACCGTAGTGCAAGCACAATGACAGCTCCAAGATCTACAGTGCGTTAAAAGACCATGCCAGAACCTGTGATCCTGCAGTGTCGGTTTTCTAGAAATATCGAAAAAATGCTGCGAAAACAGGCCCTGGCCGTTGGCCGTAGTTGCAGCAGCACCCGTTCACCGTTAGCATCGTCAGAGCCAAGCCAGGCCTGTCGCCCTGACCCCACACCGCACCAACTACACGGCTCAGGTGGCCAGATTAAGCCTTTGGTTGACACTACCTAGCTTACGCTGCCGTCGCAGTGTGTTTTACCGATGGTACTCCGACGATTATTTCCTGGCGTACACTTATCCAGCGATATTTTTTCAGACACTTTTCATGCATAACTATTGTTTATCCGAGTAAATAAACCTCTCGGGAATGATACCGACGTTTGTGTCGATTTGGTTTTTGTCTCATGGCCATTGTCCAATAAAAAAATTAACGCACATTGGCATTTTACCGCTCACACTACCATAAAATTTTTCACTGTCGGTTCAATTACTGGAAACGTCGTATTCATCCCAATCACTCGGCTTCCACCTCTGGCCAATTGGCCGACATTGGGGGACCTTCCTTTGTGTCCTACAGACAATGCTATCGTCCAAATACGAAACCATGCGGCATATAAATATATGACACCTGCACCCCCTTTGGGAAATGTCTGTGCAGGTACCGTGCCCGACTTCTTGTGTCTGGGTGCTTCTGTCTTGAGTGGTTGGGCTTGGCTTATCAATTATTTTTGTAACCTCTATGATTTGCTGACATTACTGTTCTGTATCTGCTTTGTCTGACACTTACTAATACTGTGGGATGATTGGGACAATTAGAAACGATTGGCCGTGTGATATTTCCCCGAGTAGGGGATATTGTCGCTGTCTCTATAGTCCTGTCCCGCCGATTACATCATTGGTAATTTACCATGGTTCTGTTGTCTCCAAACCCGTCACAAAATATTTTATTTTGTCTATTTTTTGACATATATGACACCTATGACCTCATCCTTCAGCGCAGACACTCGTCGTACCGCTACAAATTTCTTGGTAACCTTGTACGAAGTAAAGTTTGTGACCCGCACGTCGTTCCCCGCATGCTTACCATCATTGCATGATCAATACCGTAAAGTTGGGCCAGTACTTTAATCTTCGTTAATCGTGGTTGCAGTTGTAGTTTACTCTGGTCGAAAATTGTCTGTCCTGCACACTTACTTGGCCGATCTCTAAAATAATATGGTTTAGGTTCCTGTCCGCAAGGGTGACCCTCAATTAAGGTTGGAAATGTCTGATGTCATTTCTACACTACAAAAGGTGCTGGTGCTATCGATAATGTCGGAATCAATATATTAATTGTAGATGTAACGTTACATTCAGCCCGAATGTGCCCTCTTCACCTCCTTCCTAGCCCTTATCCTCCATTTCAACGGCCGGAACCCTTTGAAAATCAAGTACAATGTGGCTCCAATAAACCTAAACAATGCCAATCCAGCAACAATCCACAAGATGATCGTCAAAAATACTTGTGAGTTGCCGGCAATCGACCCGTCAGCATTAGTTTCGCTGTTGTGGGTGAATGTAGTCACTCCACCAACCTCAAGGACAATGGCAATCAAAATGGCGTTGGTCAACATCCATACCAACACCGTCATGGTTCTAATAAAAGCGTAATAGGCGTCGTCCTTTTGCTTCTTGGAGTTGGAGGCCACGGTAGGGGGTGGCATGGTTCTCAATGCGTCCAATTTCAGCAAGTATGTGTCATTGAGCTCGGAGGCCACCGCAGGAGCTATCATCACCAACTCGTCCTTGTTAACGCCCACCGACTTGGCTGCTCCCAAGTCCTTGGCTTGCTCAACGCCCTTGGTTCCCCACGACACATCATGGATGTTACAGAAGGAATAGATATTGAGCACATTGATGTATGTGGGGGACAAAAGCACGTATTGCACAAAAGATGTAAACATGAAGCTGGGCTCCCCGTACATAAAGGCCCCAATAAAGTACAACGTGTAGGTCGACACCACCGAAACAATCAAATCCCGGAACTTGGAGTTGGTGAAGATCATAATGGCTTTGAAATCATGTTGGTGGTCTTTAATGATGGAATTCACTGTATGCACAGCCAAGAACACGGCTGAAAACATCATGTACGCCATCATAATAGCGAACAAGCATGCAATTACCAAGTAGAATTTCTTGGTGCCTCGAGGAGTGTTACCAAATGCTAGCACAAATGTACAAACAACGGATCCCACATAGAACCAGAGGAATACCACTGCAAGGTATTTTCCGATATCAAAATTCATATCCTTGGATCCAAGATTGGCAGTCAAGATTCTAAACACCAAAAAGAAAGATGCCAACGAAAACCACGAAACAAGAATGGTCACCAATTGGTAGTAGAACTCCAATTGTAAAAACAACTTCCTAAACAACGAATGGTTTGATTTCCAGATCTTGGTCCAATGGAAAACAGCATAAGCAGCAGCAAACATGGAACCGTTAAGCCAACGTCTTCTCTGCAATACAAACTCGTCAATGTTTTCTGGAACATCGGTTTCGGCTTTGGCTTCGTTCACATACCTTAATACGTAATTGTGGTCTCTTTTTGCGCATAACTCAAAGCATAGAATTCTATCCTCGGCCAAGTACATGTTGGAGGTGAAAATTCCTGCCTCCTGGAAATTGCGTTCCTTGATATCTCTCTCATCGTCTTCTTCGTCTTCCACGGTTGTGTTTTGATGCAAATATTCCCCTTTAAAGTATTTTTCCAACGGCCCTTCCCCATTCACATTCAATAACGCCTCGTATCTGTATGCACTGAAAGCACCCGGCAACACCGAAATAAATCCAAAAACAGACTCCATGGGCTTATCCAACACATTGGAAATCTTGTATTCAAAATTTTGCGCAGCTACCAATGGGTTAGCCAACAATTTCTTACCGGGGCCCAATCCAACTTTCATTTCCCCACAAGCACCTGCAACATTGGGGTCTCTGAATGCTCTCCAAAGATAATAAAAGGCATCCTTTGATGGTTTGGTACCACAATCCAATAACATGACAACCTTGGGGTTCAATATGGGAGCAAGAGCCTGGAAACACCACCGATGAGAATTGATCTTTCTAGAGTTTTTCTCCTTCAAGCAAAATATAAATTGCACTGGGCTGGAGTTGGGACAGAGATGTACATGCTCATTGACCACGTCAATGCCCACGGTGGAAGTGTACTCATAGATGTGGGCCTTGACAGCCTTGTCGTTAATGTTGGACTTTGCATATCCGTCTTGAAATACCCCCAATGCACTGAGAAGGGTTTCTGTTCTTTTGTTGAGCTCCAACCTCCCATCATTGACAATGCATACAACAATCTTCTTCCAACTTTCCTCGCCCCAGGTAGGATCTGATCTCATGGTCAAGTTCTTGATGTTGTCAAACACCCCCTTTAATGTGCGGGCAAGTAATATCTCATCTTCATTGTACATAGTAATGCAAATCATTAATTCCGTCTCTCTTGGAGGGGAGTACAATGGTTGACGCAAGTTGTAGTTAAATTTGATGTAGTTGGAGGGTCCGCAAGTGGCAGCGGTGTACCTCATGAAAGACATTTCCCGGCCGCAATCGTTAATCGTTTTGCCATATGTCTGCAACAATGCATTGGGCACGGGGGCATCGATGACGTAATTCCCATTCACAAGCTTAGCCTTCTTGATGGTCTTTGTGTAGCTGAGTTTGGGGGTAAAGTCGTCATCTTCTTCGTCAAAGATATCGTCGCCGTATCCGGTGGTTGCCGAGCTCCTGCTCTTGACGGTCTGTCTTCTAGAAAGGGTTCCCGATCTCTTGATAGATGTGCCCCTTCTCACGATTTCTTCTCCCGTCTCCGAAAACAAGCTGTCGTCATCGCCAAAAGGGTCCAACTCCTCGTCGTCGTCGGCATCCTGGAGGGGGTTGATCATGTAGTCATCTCCGGAAAAAGTGGTTGGTTGGGGGTGGTAGCTCAAGGGGGCACTGTCCTCGAGGTCAAAGTTGTATTCCTCGTACTGGATCTTGCTTGGACTGTAAGCGAGAGGGGGATACTCAGGCTCCAGCTCCCTGAATGCCACTGTTTTCGATCTCTTGGGGATGGTGATGTTGCTGGTGCCACTGGAGCCGCTGCTGCTCCCCTCTTCAAAGTGCTTCTCGGTGAAGAACTCATTCTCCTCATCAACCATGGTGCTATATGACGAACTGGACTGGTGGCCATGACTGTTTTTGTAGTGGTGATTATAAGACATCTGTGGAGGAGCAAAAGGATTGGTGGAGGAAGCAAGGGCCTGCGACGAGTGGCGGCGAGCAAAGTCGGATGCTTGCGACTCGAGCATCGACGACCTGGTGGTGCCATAGGGAGCACTGGGGGTCGGGGTGGTGGGGGGCTCGATGGGGGACGTCAAGTCCACGTCGCCAAACAAGTCGTCCTCGGACAAGTTGGGATGGCCGTACGGTTTTGACATGGTGCCCGCAGTTGGTTGGGACCTCAATGGGTGGGTGTGATCACCGGTGGTGGAAAATGAAGGTCAAGGGAATCGAAATGTCTAAAACGGTAGCAAAACCGACAAACTAATGTATGTGTCAGCCACGCAATGACTCGACAGTAGCCAGTATATCAGCAAAGGGTTAGAAGTGCCAATGTAGCAAGAAAAAGCAAGAAAAAGCAACTTGATAAATTTTAAAAATGTTTTGACCCCAGTTGTAACCACCAACGGGCATTGACGGGCCTCACGATGCTCGTGGAGGCAATTAGCCTGCCACTAGGGCCAACAATGACCAACGGATGCTAAAGATGTATTTTTGGAAGTGTGTTTATGTTATTCCCTAATCGGGTGCGATGGCGCTTTCCAAAAATACCTAATTTCATCGGGGATGAGGCCCACAACCATTACGTCCACACCACATTGGTGGTGCGACGAGGCTGTCCACGCACGACATGGCTGGGACAACATGCAGGCACACCCGCCCAGGCGCCTCGTTAAGCCAATAATAAACGGAGCGCCATGTTGTGGGACGTTGTTAGAAACGTGCCTGGATCAAGGTTTTGTAGCTTCAGGGGGGGTCTTTCCTAATGGGGACAACAAATGACACACAGCATTTCTTGTAACACCCCCAACTTCTCTAGGCACCCCCGGTGATAACCATGACAACAGCCAAAAAATATTAGCTGGTAGGGCTGGTATTTTTGGCTGTCGAATCTAGACCCGATGGTGGACCCTGCGATCACTAGTAGCATTTGTCGCTGGCGGTCTTCCCATGCCATCATGTGCTCGCGAAGGGGGACGGTGGGACCCCACATGGGCTTGCCACACGACGCACACTGCTTGGCCCGGATGTCCCACCCTCGGAGCTTGTTGTCGGCTAGCAATTGCATGTTTTTCAATATGTCTTCGTTCAACATCCGTAGCGAAATCTTGAGCATCTCACTTTCGTATGAGTAAGTAATGAAAACCTCCTGGAGGATACCTCGAATGTTCGATAGAGTGGCGATCTTGCTGGTGTCGTGGGTGTACTCCGAAAGGAATCGGTTGAATATTCGTAGAAACGACTTTTCTTTGCTGTCGTCCCCGTCGGTGCTGTTGAGCTTGTAGTCACTGATCATCCGGAAACAGTCGTGGATGCACTTGTTGATGAACTCGTGGGCTACCGTACTGATTTGCAGGTTGGATATCTCCACCAAGGTATGGATCAACGTTAGCCACATCTTCTCGTTCACAGACATGTCTCCTGCCATCTGCTTGTACGACTCAGACGATTCACATATGGCCATCAAGTACTTTAGCAATTGCTCAAACTTCACCACTAGAGCCTCTTCTTTGTCAATATTGACAACCACCTTCTTCATGAATGCCAAGATTATTTCTGCGGCCTCGATAAGCTCCCCTTTAAACACAAGCATCGAAGCCTCGCCATCTATCATCTCGTTATCGTGAAGTACGTGCTTTATTAGCGAATATTCGTTTTCATCCTGAGACAAAGTAGATTGCCATTTGGTAATGAAATCAAACACTTGCGAAGGTTTGAATGTGCTCAACAATTCCACGTATTTCCTGATTAGTGGTATGTATTCGACTGCGGTGTCATGTCCCTTGAACAATAATTCTAGGTAGGCAAAGGCTAACGGTTGCAGTTGTAATTCTAATGCTTCAAAATGCAACTGTGGTGCAAATTTGCTCACAAGAATCATCAAATGCTCTGCATCTATCTTTAGTAGTTGTTCAAAGTGACTCTTAATTACTTGAATGACATAAAGTCTATCGCTGGCGCTTTTGGATAAAAGAAATGAGTTCTCGATAATCAGGGTAAGAGATTCGTGTTCAAATCCTTCATCGTTTGGATTCTGGTGAGAATTCTTCTCGAGCCAGATTTCTAGCACTTTTCCATAATGACCATGTGACTTGTAAATGTTCATCAACACGTTGTAATACCGGGCCATCGTTAATTTCTCAATCAAGAATTGGTCCTCGATATCTGGCTCATAGTGAGGCAAAAGACTTTGTAAAGCTAATTCACAATCAGCCAGTATTGTTGAATCCGAATTTGAGCATAAGCTATTTATTATCCGGTGAATTATTGACTCGGATAATCGAATGAATTGTGAATATTTTGGATAATTGCGGCCTATGAAAATTGCAAGCTGGCAACGGTCATAATCTGTTAAATTGGCTTCATTAGCGTCATACAAATCCAACAAAGCCTCTGTCAAATACTGCCGATTATACTTTTTGTTGTTGACATCATTTAAAAAAGGATCCTCAAAGAATTCATTCAATGTGGACAACATCTCGAACGAGTTTGCTTTCAAAAAGGTATAAAGATAAGGGAAAATGGTATTTTCATTGATGCATGGGATGGTGTCGTTTCCTTTGGTGATGGCCGAGCTCGAGAACAAGATATTGCAAATAGATTCTCTGGCATTGATTTCTTGATCAGCGTTGATAAATCTATCAGTTGGGTATTGCCTTCCAGTGAGGATGAAAGACATGTATGTATACAGCTTCAAATATTCCTCCTGGTCTAAAAACCCTTGAAGTTGAAAGTCGTAAAGAAAATCAACCAACGGAGTTTCGTAATCTTGTAATAGGAAATTCCAAATATAAATCAAGCAATCACGTAAATGATACTGTTTGCATAGTTGAATTGTCAAATCTATATCCAAAGATCTTATGTCTAAAGTGCACAATATTTCTGTCAAAAGCTCTCCTTTGTCATTGGCTGTATACTGCTCCACTAGTCTTTTCAATACTTGTGGTGGTAGAGACTTGATTGAGTTGTTCAAAATAAAGGGCTCCAATGTGTCAAAATAAAGTTCTTTGTCGTTAGTGACTTCAAGCACTTCCTCAAAGATGAACTTTTGGTCTTCAACCAGGGATGTTGGAGATAAATAGGCCAATATTCTGAAGTATAGTTTTAAAAAATAGATTTGATCATGTGGAGATTCAATGCTAAATATGTGGGGGATCGACTCTTTCATCACTTGAACGAGATACGGTTGGATCAAAATCCCTCTTTGTCTTTGGTCACGGGGCAAACCCACTAATACCAATCTTCCCTGAGAGGGTGAATTGTAGTAGTCATCTGCGAGAGCTAGTGCTTGAGCATAATTCCCTGTAGATAACTTTTCAAGCAACAAATCAGCCCAGCTGACCAGACGCCCAATGTATATCTTGTAAGAATCTTCCTCAGTCAACAATAGCAATCTATTTTTGAAAACGTTTATCGAATTGCCATAATCAAAAACACCGTTTGAGATTGACCTTCGTTGTAGTTGAAACTCAAATTTGTCCTTCCCCACAAGGACCAATTCATTGGTTTCGCTGTCATAAAATAATGTAAACATGGACAAAGTATCGGGGTCTTCATTGACAAACACGCAAAGAATGTCGTGAGAGGTCCATTTGGCGGAGATAATCACAGAGTTGGGGTTGGGAGTCATCCATCTGCACACCTTTCTTATGGGGATTTTAGGGACGGCTTTGTCCTTGTCCTTAATGTCTTTCATCATCTTTAGCAAATTATCGGGAAGTGCCCGATTGTCGACTTCCAATATGGTCAACACGTTGTTCCAGGTGTAGGCTAGCTTGGCATTGACGATCTCATCCCCTACCTTGACGCAAGGAAACCAGGATAGCGAAGAGGAAGTAATGTCTCCAACAACGAACTTGCTCTTTCCAATCTTGAACTGCTGCACAACGTTGGTAATTGTGGGATCATTGAGGGAGAGAGAGGAAACAACCACAAGAACATTGTGGGTCATGTAGGCCATTATCCCCATATTGTCAGTGATCTGATGCGAAGAGCCCCACGGGAGAAGTTGGCAACAAAGGATGGAGAATTTGGCATCGTGGACATTGGCGTCGTTCTTGCCAAGGATCTTCTGAGACACAAAGTACTTCTTGAGGAACTTACGAATGCCATTGTGAAGAAAGATCAACCCCGAGGCGTCTGTTGATATCAATTGAGAATTGGAGCCGCCAACGAACGAGATGGAGATGATGCAGCAGTCTTTAAGGTGGCCCGACAAGTTTTGCGTGAACCTGGCCCGGAGGGAGATGGGGTGGATGACAAAGTAGGGGTCGAAGGTGCCCGGGAAAGTGACCAGGGCCTTTGCGCCCAAGTTCCAGAGCCGGATCTGCCCGTTTGTGTATCCGGCCGCCACAAACGACGAGTCGGCTGAGAAAGCCATGCACGAGACCCCAAGAACCAGCAGTCCGGGGTGGGAATGGGGGTCCTGCTCAACCGCGAGCACACATTCGACCCCCTGGTGGTAATTGAACACCACGATCTTGCCCTTGGTCGTGGCCAACGCTATGTATATCGACGTTGGTAGAATGGCGGTGACCTGGCCATTGGTGGAGATAAAGTCGCCAGAGTTGATTATGGCGGAGATGGTGGAGGTTTCGGACCATTTGAACACCCCGGGAACGGCAGCGGCACCGCTCTCGGGCGACGGCAAGCCCGGGGCCGCGGGATGGCGGTGCAACTTGAGGGCCATGGTCGTTCTGGTGGTAGACCTGTCATCGAAGCGGTGCTTGCGGAGCGGGCTAGCGGTGGAGGATGAGTTGGACGATGCGATGCTGATGGACGGAGATGCGATTGTCCTTGTCGGTAGGTCGAACAAGCCGGAGCCGCCCGGCAGGACGAGGGGAGACGCCTTGGAGGCCATGGAGGATGGGCGGGCGATGGAGGCAATGGTGGAGGATATATGGGAGAGATAATTGCCAAATTGGGAAAGGCCGCTCGACAGGCCGCTGGATTGGTAGCGCCGGCTGGTGATGGAGTCGCAAGCAGGAAGCTTGAACAGGAGAGCCAATGACGCAGGAGATGTGATTGGTTCTAGAAGGTAGAGCAGTTGTGTGCTGTGAATGTGGATTGAGTCTGGACTGAGTCTAGAACGTGGGTCTAGACTGGGATCTAGACTGTGGGCCTAGACCCTTGTTCAGGAAGAGGCAGTTGTATACAAATGGCGCCAAAGTGCACCAAAAGTCCCACGGCAAAAAGGAACAGCAAAAAGGACACCATCAGGCACAGCATACCGCTTCACGCCTACTACGCACCTACAGTCCCCCAGCAAGCCCCGTAAGACCACCGTCGAGGAGTTGCAGCCAGGCAGAAATGTCGCGGTGTCTCAATATCGCCAGTCTCAATGTCGCCGGTGTCGCGATGTCGCGGGCATCCATCACCACAATGTCGCAAGACCCCCCCAAACCCACCACCAGCCCTCCAAGGATGCCATGAACTTGTCGCTCCAGGATCCGTTCTCGGTGGCTAAGGAGTTCCCCGAGACGCTCACCAATGCCTTACAGTACGGCCACTCCGTGGTCATCCAATTCAACCACAAGGGCGACTACTTGGCCCTGGGGTTGAGCGACGGGTCCATCATCATCTACGACATGGTCACCAACGGCGGCCTCATCGCGCACTTGGACGACGACAGCCACACGCGGCCCATCACGCTGCTCAGCTGGTCGCGGTGCGGACGGTACTTGTTGTCGTCGTCGCAGGACTGGTGGTGCAAGCTCTGGGACTTGAGCCGGGTCAACGGCGACGGCGACGTGCTGGCGGTGGTGCGGCAGCACAAGTTTGACGGGCCCATCTGGCTGGCGTGCATGCACCCGCGCAACCCGTTTGTGTTCACCGCCAGTTTGTTCGACGACGACCCCGTGGTGGTGGACTTGGGGGCGGAGGACGGCGCGGCGGCGACGGTGCGGACGATGGCAACGGAGGGCGGCGACGGGGCCGACGACGGCGACGGCGACGACGACGAGGGCGCGCGGCGGCGGGCCCGCAAGGACCGTGCGCGCACCTTGGTGACCACCTTTACCCCGCACGACGGTGCGTACATCTTTGCCGGCACCAGCCAGGGGTGGCTCAATGTAGTAGACAGCCACCTGTTGCAGGTGGTGCACCGGGAGAAGATGGCCAACTCCAACATCAAGCACTTGGTGATGTCGAGCAACGGGCGCAAGTTGGCGGTGAACTCGTCGGACCGCATCATCCGCCAGGTGAGTCTTCCCGACTTGATCAACGTGCGGGACCCCGGGCAGTGGGAGTTTGAGGTGGACCACCGGTACCAGGACGTGGTGAACCGGTTGCAGTGGAACTCGGTGGCGTTCAACCACAACGGGGAGTTTTTGGTGGCGTCCACCTACGGGCAGTCCAGCCACGACTTGTACTTGTGGGAGACGTCGATGGGGTCGTTGGTGAAGATCCTCGAGGGGTCCAACGAGGAGTTGATTGACGTCAAGTGGGACTACAGCCGGTGCGCCATCGGGTCGATCGGGCTCGACAGCGGGCTGATCTATCTCTGGACGGTGCAGTTCCCGCAGAAGTGGAGTGCGTTGGCGCCCGACTTTGTGGAGATTGACGAGAATATCGAGTACCAGGAGAAGGAGGACGAGTTTGATGTCATTGACGAGACGGAGTTGACCAAGAAACGGCTCGAGGAGGAGGACATGGACGTGGACATTGTCACGCGGGAGACGGTGGATGCGCGGGGGTTTGATGTGGGGCAGGGGCTGTTTGTGATTCCCATTAGTTATGAGCGGAGTATATTTGAGTGACAGAGGGAAGGGGGGGAGAGAGTGTGTAAGACAAGTGTATGAGAGAGAGGTGAGAGGAGAGATGTAAGACAAGTAGAAGAGAGATGAGAGGTGAGATGAGAGTTGAGACGAGAATTGAGACAGTGTAAGACAAGCATAAGGTAAGAGATGAGAGGTGAGTTGTGAAGATGCAATATACAGCACCCCAGACAAGTCGTCTATCACAGGTATACGACAGATAGTATAGATAATACACATACCATGACAAGATCACCAGCCAGGCCAAGGCTATAGAATTGGAGATTTTCACGTGACAAAGTGGGGGGCCACGAGCTTCGCATCACGTGCCAACCCCGTTTTGCTGCCAAAAATAGGCACCACTTCGACGTTGCATGCGACCGGCAAATGTCGCACGCCTCGAGCCCACCACACGCAACGACACGGCGGGGGGAGGGGGCGACGGCAGCCACTTCTCCTCCCCCCATGCACCCTCCTGCTGCCCCTCTTGTGCCCGCTACATACATCCACTACGACCCCGCACTCTTCCCCTCTTCTGCCCCTGTCTCTTATACACATACG